>JSYV01000100.1:0-74872 GCA_000787455.1 Evansstolkia leycettana | reverse complement strand
ACACAGTTCGCCAACGTCGAAAAGATCAAGCAGGCAATTGAGGCTGCGAAGGCTTTGGAGGCGCGTTTAGAGGCTCGAGAACCTGAAAAAGAAGCTAAAAAGGCTGCAGAGGCTGCGATAGCTGCAGGGCTAGAAGCCTGTTTATTTGAATGGCAGGCCTATTAGGTGGTGTTGTAGATATCTTAATTTTTCGATAGTTAATAAATTCGTCGCGGTGGACGGAATACCGGGGGGCTATCCTATATATTTATAGTATAAGCAGCCTTTAGAACATCATTTTGACCCACACCGTCCCCTGAGCTAAAGATCAGAGTGATTACTGTCTACGGGACAGACATGGACAGCCAGGCAGCAGTCAAATGTAAAAGAAGTGACAGCACTGATACATCATGGCTCGATTTTTCTTCTTCATTCACATTTCTTCTCGAAAGGATCGTGTGATTTCCTGTTATGGCGCCCTCAGCGCAGAATGTGGGCATTAAAGCCATCGAAATATACTTCCCAAGCCGAGTATGTGTTGCATTGACTCTTCCAGGTGCTTCATTTTTGTCAAATCCATTGACTCGGTGTTTTTGTTTTTAGTACGTGGAGCAGGCAGACTTGGAGAAATTCCTTAACGTCAGTCCAGGGAAGTTGACTATCGGACTTGCCCAGACGAGGATGAGCTTCTGCGATGATCGTGAAGGTGAGAGCGTTTTCCGGGACCAATTCGGATGTAGCAGCTTATATGAGTGGAATCATGACTCGACAGATGTCTACTCGCTTGCACTTACGACTGTCTCTTCTCTTCTTCGCAAGTATTCAATCGACCCAAAGTCTATTGGACGCCTAGAAGTGGGCACAGAGTCCTTGCTGGATAAGTCCAAATCCTGCAAGTCTGTTCTCATGCAGCTGTTTGAGGCATGCGGCAATTCCGACATCGAGGGAGTTGCTATGGCGGAACCAATGCGCTGTTCAATGCAGTCAATTGGGTAGAGTTGTCGGCGTGGGATGGTCGCGATGCCATCGTTGTTGCAGCTGACATCGCCGTCTATGATCAGCCCGCTGCCCGACCAACTGGTGGAGCTGGATGTGTCGCAATGCTCATCGGACCGAATGCCCCTCTTGTCCTGGAACCAGCACGAGGCTCGTATATGCAGCATACGTACGACTTCTACAAGGGGGACTTTAAGTCGGAATATCCCATTGTGGATGGTCAATTTTCCAACCGATGTTATCTGCAGGCACTGGATTTCTGTTACAGGCATTATCGGGCCAAGAGAGCCACGAGAATGCCTGAAGTGAATGGGTGCGCGCAATCTAACGGAGTGTCATCAACCACTCCACTAGATATGTTCGACCATTTTGCCTTCCATGCGCCAAACTGCAAGTTGGTGGCCAAGTCATACGCGCGTCTGCTGTATAATGACTATCTTTCGGACCACCAGAATCCTATTTTCCAGGATGTACCACCAGCATTCAAGGAGGTCGATTACTCGGACTCTCGGAATGACAAGTTCATCGAAAAGACCTTCATGAATCTGTCACAGAAGAAGTTCCAGGATCGTGTGCAGCCCAGCCTCACTGCCCCGACCATGTGCGGCAACATGTTCACGGCGAGCGTGTATTCAGGGCTAGCTAGTCTTTTGAGCAATGTACCAAGCAACCAGCTGCTGGGTAAGCGAATTGGCATCTTCAGCTATGGGAGCGGATTGGCAAGTAGCATGTTCAGCTTGGTCGTCAAGGGCGATACCGATGACATGGCGAAGAAACTTGATCTGCTCCAGCGCCTGGATGCGCGCAGGCCTGCTTCTGCCGAATTCTACGACGAAGTGAGTCTTCCCCAGGCATCAAGGATGGTTCTAAACCCAATCGAGAACGGTAAGCGCTGACAATTGATCAGATGTGCCAGCTTCGTGAACGGGCGTACCAGCAAAAGAATTATACACCGCAGGGCAGTATAGAAGCTCTTGCCCCGGGTACTTACTACCTTGTCCATGTTGATGAGATGTACCGACGCACGTACGAGATCAAAAAGGACGAGCGTGCAGAGCACTGACCGAATGCATCACTGCAAGGGAAGCCCAGACAGATAATTTAGACGCGGGCCCTGAATCGAATCTGATAGCAGACGTGCGGCGAGCTTCTTCCGCAGAGAGGTCCTCGTTGTGGATATTATTGCTTGTCATCCATGTAATAGATAATCCGAAGAATAGATATCCCAAATTTGTCCATGACTTGGGCTCAAAGCTGGGCAAAGATGTAAGCCTTGATCCATCATTGGGGGATTCGTATTCAATCACTGAATAATTCAAGATTTGAGGACTCGAAGTACCATTATCAGTCAGTCTCAATCAAGGAGCAGGCAGTCTCTCGGTCCTGAAAACTTGGCGAGAGAAGGTGGACGCGTGCCAAGGAAACTGCGAAGAAATCTGTTGAAGTTAGTTTTTTTCCCAGCTTATTTATCATCATGATAATCATTGAGCCGAAGGCTGACCGTCAGGGAGAGGCAATAATTTGCAGCATTGCTGTTTAGTCCTCCCTTCCTTGTACATCTGCCTTCGTAGCGTATAAACCAAACCTCCACAAAGGGATCAATATTGTGGCAGTGCAGGCTTGGCAGGTGAAGTTATGGAAATCCTGATTAGCTCTTGTGAAGTTGTGACTCGCAAACAGCAGATGCAGTAGTAGTGAAGTTAGGTATTAAGTTTGACCAAAAAAGGTTAAGAGCAGTGATCAATTTCCATCCTCCATAATCCTTATCCGGAACTCACCAAAAGTGCAGATTTATCTGATGTGGCTTGCAATGAGACGTCTTAGTCTTGGTGTGATTTGGGTGGGCGTGAGCTTTCCCTCCAGTTGTTGCAGGAGCTGTAGCCATCTGAATTGATCAAACAAGGGACAGTAAGATCAAGAATTGAAGCTTGAAGTTATAAGCGATGTCCATAATCAAGTCATATATAATCTGCAGTTAGAGGACCCACCAGCAGGAGCTTTGGCATCAAACATCATCACCCTGTCTTTCTTCCCCATCTTTCATTCATCATTCGTCCTTTGCTAACTCTAATTACTCCACGACTGACTGCCAACTTTTATTTTCTGCATTCCTCACTCGACGCCATCTCAGTGAGCCACTGAGCCACGTTGTAACCGCTGGTACCTAGTACGAGAGCCTTTCCTTTTCGCTTTCGCTTTCCGAACCTGGTCTGCGGGAGTGTCGACCCAGGTTCTGAGGCTGTGCACCTGCCATACTCGCCCTCCTGACCATCTTCTCAATCGTGGCATACGTTGCTTTGCTCACCATTCGAGAAATCTGGCTTGGTCGGTGAAATCTTATGGAGGGCTAGTCTTAGTCGTTCACTCTCCACTCATCCGGGGGATGAACCGTGGAATGTCTGGAAGCGATCCTGGCGACTGATCCGCTTTTTATCCAAGCAGCTAGGTTTCATTGCTCGCCCGAGCTTCCGGAATACCTACTCGAGGTCCAATATTGCACTGCTACCAAGGCTTTTTCGCTCGGCGTCTTTACCATAGGTGGCTGGTGCCTCTGAAAGTTCCGGTGCCCAGAGTGATCTTCGACAACTCTGCTCTCGCTCCGTCTCAAGTTAATATCATCATCATCGCACTCTCCCAGCTTCTGCGGTTCTTCTACCTCTGGACCTGGGAAACTGCGTCTGCTGTTTGATCAAATGTGTAGGTGCCAGGTGCTTTGTTCTTGCGTCACCTGTCTGCCCGACGGTTACTCTATCAGATCTTTCTCTCCTACTTTGCCCACGATCATCTGATCTGCCTTCTGGACAGCCTGCCTTCACTGTGACATGTCAAGCCAGCCAGAGATCATCTTATCACTCCTACCTGTCATTCAATAATAGATCCATTACGTACTGTCATTCTTTGCAATTTCCGGAAGAACCTTGTCCATTCTTTCTTGACAGTTTCACCCACATTGGCGAAACCTCGGTGGAAAGAAGTGCCAGCTAACTTCTTATTGCGGGTGTCTGATACTAACCCGCAACTTTTTCTTCATACAGCACCACCAAGACACATTCGATCAATATTTCGAAGCTACAGTTGGGGCCCAAAAAGAAGGATGACTGAACCTCGAAACGGCACTGCGGAGCCCAGCGAAACGACAGCATTGATCAATCCAGGAACGACACCGGGCACTGCTGGGCATCCCAGTACGCATGGCTCGCCCTATCTCAAAGACCATCGAGTCTGGGTCCGATGGCCGATGCGAGCAGTTCACTTGACATGGAATACCCTCGTGCGAGACTATGTGAATCTGCTCCTCGTTTTTGTTCCTCTGGGCATTGCCGCGGGTGCACTCAACTGGGATGCGATTCCAGTTTTTGCGCTCAATTTCTTCGCCATCATTCCACTGGCGTCTCTGTTGAGTTTTGCTACAGAAGAGTTGGCGGCCACTATGGGACAGGCATTGGGAGGACTCATGAACGCCACGTTTGGAAATGCTGTTGAGTTGATTGTGGGCTTCCTCTTTTTCCCATTTGCCTCATTGTTCGCTCGAGATTGCTGTGGAGAGAGAAATACTTGCTTATACTGATATTTTAGGTCAGCATTATCGCTCTCAAGGACAACCAGGTTCGCGTGGTTCAAGCCAGTATGCTTGGTAGCATTCTCTCGAATATTTTGCTTGTGCTGGGCTGCTGCTTCTTCGTGGGTGGCCTGCGCTATTCCGAGCAAACTTTCAACAGTACTGTTGCGTCGACCATGTCGTCTCTCATGGCTGTCTCATCGGCGTCATTGATCATACCTGCAACCCTCTATGCCGTGCTCTCCGACTCCGAGTCCAGCTCCACTTCGCGCAACATCCTGATCTTGTCCCACGGAACCGCAATCATCCTTCTTGTTCTCTACGTGATGTACCTGTATTTTCAGCTGAAATCACATTCCCAGCTATTCGAAGAAGTCAACGAAGGAGGTCTCGAGGGTAGAGAGAATCAGGGTGGTCAGGCTGAGGAGGAAGAAGAAGAGCATCTTCTTAGTCCTTGGGCTGCCAGCATTGCATTGATCATCGTGACCGTCCTTGTCGCAATCTGTGCGGACTATCTTGTCGGAAGCATTGATAGTATTGTACAGAAGACTGGTATGAGCAGAACCTTCATCGGTCTTGTGCTGATTCCGATTGTTGGAAATGCGGCCGAACATGTCACGGCTGTCGTAGTTGCCTGGAAGGACAAAATGGATCTCGCCATCGGCGTTGCGGTGGGAAGCAGCTTGCAGGTTGCGCTATTCGTCACCCCTTTCTTGGTCATCCTGGGCTGGATCATGGACGTCCCTATGACCTTGCATTTTCAGACGTTCGAAACTGTTGCCTTCTTCATTTCTCAGTTGGTTGTGACTTTGCTCATTCAAGACGGAAAGTCCAACTATCTCGAGGGTGGATTGTGTCTGGGGATGTACGTTCCATGCTCATGCTGAGTGTCCGACCTGGAAATTGATGCTAACGTTCATGCTAGGTACATCATCCTCGCACTTGCATTCTACGTCTATCCGGATGACGTGGGTAACAACATTTTCACCGCCTTGACCAACAGGGGCTGAAGAGCCTGCGTCAGATCGCAGGCCGGTGGACGATTGTGGATATGCAAATACGATCGTCAACTTAGACACAGAATTCTACCGATCTACTTGGACTGAGGATCGCGGAATCTGATCCAGTGTGGGTTCTCTCCTCAGTGACCGAATCCTCGCCGGTAGTCTCCATGCGTACGCTGCAACATCTCTTGTATAATCACTCGCTGCAGTAACCTGTGAATTGCCTTCGTTCTGTGTCTCTATTGTATTCTTATATGTTTCTGCAACATACAGTGCCTGCTGGACAGTCTCCTTGAGATCATCGGGGATATTTCGGGGCGCATGAGCTTGGGTGCTAGTGTTGAGTACTTACTTGGAGTCACTGTGGATACCGCAAAATGGAACGTCTTACAAGAAAACAATTGTAGGGAAATCAGAAATCCAACGTGTATATACTTAGTAGTACTTGACTGCCCTGCGATAAAGACTGCGCGTGGGAGTCTCGGGCAAGTCTTGGCACTGGACAGCTAGATGACTAAGCAGCGGGCGGGAAAATCGTTTGTTCCCAAGATGGATATAGGAATCTTAGTCTCAAATCAATTGAGTCTTCAGCGAGAGTCATACTACGTCCACAATGCCACCAAGGCTCAATCTCTTCACAGCCCGGAAGGCTGTGTCCGCGTTCTGTCAGCCGACCGCTTCAACCTTGTCTGTATGCGGTAACAATGGCTCAACTACCTCTCGGCGGAGCATCGCTTCGGCATCTTTCAACATCAGCAGACTCCATCCGTCCACACGCATGAACGCCGGAGTCACCTCGTCGATCAGAGTACAGCGACGATCGAATTCGTCAAAGGTCGACCCGAAGGACCTACCAGAGCAGCCCACGGGCGCATCGCAGGGACCTTTGCCTCACGTCAGTGAAGAGGCCGCCGAGGTGGAGAAGATTATGCACAAAAACTGTGATGGAATGCCTGCAAGTCCTGAGTTGGAGCAGGGAACTCCAGTATCGGAGGTCGGTATACATCCTTATGGCCGCCAGCAAGAACGCGAATGAGTGGCTGATGTTTTGATATCAGATTCTCCAACGCGATAAGGAGGCCCAGAAGCACATGCCCAAAGTTATGCAAGATCAGATCAAAGGACAAACCGGTTCCCGCTCATTCTCAACCTCTACTCGGCGCAGTCAACTAGAACTACACGGTGCAGACTCGAGTGACCCGTCGGCTGTCGTGCTCGCAAACATGATTGCCCGGGCTACCGAGCAAGCAGCGGAGTTGCAGCCGGGTCTTAAGTTTCCGGCGCCTCAGTTGCCCTTACCGAAGACAGAGAACTTCAGGAAGAGATATGATTCATTGCTCGAGCAGTTCACGAAGTTGTTAATGCGTGATGGAAAGCTGAGTCTGGCTCAGAAGGTGGGTGCTAACGAACATTCTTTGATTGACTTTCCCTTTTCCTGCGGTCTCTCTCTCTACGCTTCTTTCGAGCTGCAGCTGATCTCTATCGTCTTGTCTCCCATTACAGAACATGGCTTTCATCCTGGATCATCTCCGAACCGCCCCTCCTCCGCAGGTTCACCCCAAGCGCCGTCTCCTTCCCGGACCTCCCGCCCCTCAATTGCCTCTGAACCCCGTGCTTTACCTCACTTTGATCGTTGACTCCGTTGCCCCTCTGATCAAGATCCGTCAGCAGAAAGGTATCGCCGGTGGTGGTGCCGCCGTTCAAATTCCAGTTCCCCTGGCTCAGAGACAGCGTCGACGCACGGCCATCAAATGGATTATCGATGCCTCGGAGAAGCGCCGTGACAGCAAGTTTGCCCAGAGAGTTGCCAATGAGCTAGTTGCGGTTGCTGAGGGCCGGAGCGGTGTGTGGGATCGGAGAGAGCAGGTTCATAAGCTTGGTGTTTCTGGCCGGTCGAACCTGGGTTTGCTGACCACCCGTCGCAAGTGAAATGGTAACAGGAGCTGAATGATATTGTTTGAATTCTTCTTCTCAACCCTGGGAATTCGGGTATTGATTGTGTCATGTTGATTTTTCATCTTGTAATTTTAGGGAATTTTGTTAGCAGCATCATCATGCATATGTATATCTACTATTGCGGTTTATCAAGTGTATTTACAGCTGAACTTTTTGATCACAATACGCGTCGCTCTACGCAAGTACAGAAGATGATTCTTTCCTGAATACCTCATCGCCAACCCAAAAAGGCATAGCGCAGATCTGTCCTGCAGCAGAGCCTCAGGCAAGTCGAATCGACCAGCGATCAGCACCTAATCTCATCTTCTAAATGAATAATTTATTATTGCTTGTCATACTTATTCAATTGCTGAATCGCGTGCCTCACAATCGGCTGGGTGGAACGACTATGTAGTAGACAGCGGTCAACGCGACATCAGTGGATATCCCTCTTATCTGGTGACAAGCAACCAACCAAGTCACTGCTAATACTCCTGTGCAACGATCGCGAACTAGCGAATCAAGGCGCAGGTGGACTTTGACTCGTCTGCTACGAGTCCACGACGTTTGAACTCTGCAGCTGGCCCTCGAATTGCCTGGCGATCTGAGTAACCATCGGGTACACACACACACACACCACAACGTTGTTAGATGCGCTTGGAATCAACGTGGCACGCATCGCTCCCACAACGGGTGCCTCCGCAGCCCCCTACGACGACGCTACTGTGGCTCCCTCTTCAGCGCAGAACATTGAGCTCGTCGAGTTCGGACCCGTCACACCTGCGGCACGTCATCGCCTAGCATCAGATCAGCCCACGCGCACTGAGCCCTTCTACCCCGATTCTCAGACAGACCAGCGGCTGCCGCAGCACGATCGGTCAGGGTATATAAAGGAAGAGGGCATTGAGGAGTGTGGGGTAAGAGCGCCAGCTCAGAGAGTCGGCCAGCGAAGTCAGCTTTCGGCACGGCTGAGGTTTTGGGTGGAAGCTCTCCGACGGCGTTCTCAGAACCTGCGCTCAAAAGCCACTGAAGAAGCCGAGATGAAGTTCTCTCACAGTCTTCAGTTCAATGCGGTTCCCGACTGGAGCACCTACTACATCGCTTATAGCAATCTGAAGAAATTGTGCGTCCTGAATTCCTTTCCCGTTGTGAAGCCATTGCCATCCCGATAGAGTGTGCAAGTATCACATTACACAAGACGCAATCGCGCACACACGGGTGCCAGCATACATTGGGCCCATTTGCTAACACAGAGTGCTCCCACTCGTCTAGGATATATACCTTGGAAAAGCAAGTACGACAAACAGAAGGCCCCAGTGATCTCGAATCCGCGCCGTTGCTGGACGCTGCTGTCAACACAGATGCCGTTTTCCGGCGGGCTTTGGAGGCGGAGTTGGAGAAGATCTGTTCTTTTTACCAGGTCAAGGAATTGGAGATCTTCGGTGAAGTGGACGAACTGATCAAAGATGAGCGGGCTTACGCATTTGACGCCGATGGTGTCAATATGGAGGAGGTGGGTGAGACGGTGATCAAGGCTCGAACCATGAGCACCGGCTCCAGACCGCGAACGGGCAGTATCTTCCAGAGTCTCGGCTTTGGTCGCGATAGGCGTCCCAGCACAGTCAGCGAATCTCTTGGTGAGGAAGAAGATGCCGATAGTGACGACGAACAATCTCTGTCCCTGCCTCGGAGAAGGCTTTCGTCTCGCGATACCGAATCTACCACCCCCGAATATGGCCTTCCGAGTGACCTGGGAGACTCGACTTTTCTCGATCATTCAAGGACCTTGGGTTCGGTTGGGCAATCGGGTACTCGGCCCGGACCTCAGGATGAGCGGTTCTCCGACGCACGGTTCTTGGATCTTTACAATGCCGGAGTCACGCTGAAAAAGCGGGCCATCCAAGTCTATGTGTCGCTATGTGGACTCAAGTCCTACATCCAGCTCAACAAGACCGGGTTCTCCAAGGCGTTGAAGAAGTATGACAAGATCCTCGATCGGAATCTGCGGCGAGAGTATATGAGCAGTACGGTATCTCTGGCATATCCTTTCACAGACTCCACGATGAAGCGCGTTGAGGAGAAGATTGCCCGAATTGAGAAGGTCTATGCGGATGTTGTTACCAAAGGAAACGTAAAGCTTGCAAGACGCGAGCTCCGGCTACATCTGAGGGAGCACGTTGTCTGGGAACGGAATACAGTCTGGAGGGAGATGATCGGTATAGAACGAAAGGCACAAGCAGCGAACGTGGGTATCCGCAGAACGCTTTTGGGAGGTGATCAAGATCCATCGACAGCGCGCCGGCAGGGAGATGAGCAAGAGATCCGGACCAAGGAGCTCACCACTCCATTGGGTCGCTATCGAGTTCCCGAGTGGATTTGCAGTTTGAGCTTCGGAACCTTGGTCGCGATACTCATCGTCTTTGCTGTTCTGCTGTCGATTCCCGTCATGAAAAAACCTGAGCAGCAAAATTGTCTGGCAATGCTCGTTTTCGTCAGCTTGTTGTGGGCAACAGAGGTAAATTGAAGAGCTTCAACTGTCGAATTTGACGCCGCTAATATCAACTATCTTACTTAGGTCATCCCACTCTTCGTTACTTCGCTACTCATCCCGTTTCTTGTCATTATCCTTCGTATTATGAGGTCCGATTCAAAGCCGTACAAGCGTCTCGAGCCCAAAGAAGCAACCGCTGTGGTGTTTGCCTCGATGTGGACGCCTGTAATAATGCTACTGCTGGGCGGATTTACCATTGCTGCTGCATTGTCGAAATATGACATTGCACGGCGGATGGCAATGTTCGTTCTGAGCAAGGCGGGATCCAAGCCCCATGTGGTACTTCTTACAAACATGTTCGTGAGCATGTTTCTAAGCATGTGGATCAGCAACGTGGCATCCCCAGTCCTTTGCTACTCAATCATCCAGGTATGTTCCCATTGGCATTCAATTTGCAGTTCGCTACTGACCTAGGGCAGCCTCTTTTGCGAAACCTTGCCCCGGATTCAAATTTCGCCAAATCTCTCGTCTTGGGCATCGCTCTTGCTGCCAACGTCGGAGGTGCTGCTTCACCGATTGCATCTCCCCAGAACATCATCGCTCTACAAAACATGTATCCCAGCATCAGCTGGGGAACGTGGTTCTTCGTCTCGCTGCCCGTGTGCATCATTTCGATCCTACTGATCTGGGGACTCTTGTTGGCGACGTTCCCCAGTCGTGGAACCACGATCGTGCCCATTCGACAGGTCAGGGACAAGTTTTCCGGCGTGCAGTATTTCATTAGTGTCGTCACGCTGGTCACCATTGGCCTGTGGTGTGCCGGCCATCAGCTCGAGCATACTTTCGGAGACATGGGAGTCATTGCCATCATCCCCCTGGTGCTGTTCTTCGGCACGGGTATTCTCAACAAGGAAGACTTCAACAACTTCCTATGGACTATCATCATCTTAGCGGCCGGTGGCCTCTGCCTCGGAAAGGCCGTCACGTCCTCCGGTTTGCTCCATACCATCGCGCAGGCCATCACCGAGCGCGTGGCACATCTCAGCCTCTACGGCGTGTTGATCGTGTTCTCGTCCCTGATTCTCGTCATCGCAACCTTCATCTCTCATACAGTTTCAGCACTGATCATTCTTCCGCTGGTTCAGCAGATCGGAGTCGGTATGGAGGACCCGCATCCCAACTTGCTCGTCATGGCGAGTGCGTTGATGTGCTCCGTCGCCATGGGTCTGCCTACCAGCGGATTTCCTAATATGAGTATGTGTTTTCCCCGTTCGTAACCTTCAAGATTTTCTTTTGATGCAAATGTGCTAAATCATCTCCCTGTTTCATGCAGCCGCCATCATGACTGAAGTCCCTCAGACCGGCCAGCGGTACCTTCAAGTCCGCCACTTCCTGACACGGGGTATCCCGTCGAGTCTTCTCTCGTTCGTTGTCATCGTCACTGTTGGATATGGTTTGATGTACATTGCCGGGTTGTAGATCTATCGGAGTCGCCCATACCATCGGGTGTGTGTTGAGTTTTGTTCTTCTGCGTAGACCGCATTTTTGCATGATCAATCTAATCTATTTTCCCCTTCAGTTATATAGCAATTTGGTGTTTGGATCTCAACAAGCGAGAAATGAGTGCACACGGGGCGAAAGACTTGAGTAGTCAGGGGCACGACTGGATGCATTATATCATTTCGGGGAGTATATACTACAACCATTCCATTTTGATTTTCAAGTTGAAGCGCAATGAATAGACATACTAGATACTTTGTTTGTGATTGGATGCAAAAAATACTAGTAAATGCGACTTAAGAATGGATATGGTAAGTAGTTGGAGAGGCGTTGGATAGTATCACTATCGTAGTACTGTAGTATTTTTTATCCATTAGATGCACATTCGTTCCACTACACTGAGTAGCAAATACAAGGAAGCTATGAAGCAAATAAACAAACTGAAACTAGAAAGAAAAATATATGTTGAGAAATGATAATGGCATGACCTGACGTGATATTGACATGATTCTCCCTTTTTGAAACCGCCATAACGACCCATGAGAGAGAGAAGAGAGCAAAACCAGGAGGAAAAGGGAAACTCATTGGCTCGTATCCCATAAACAAGAAAACGCAGTTGAAAAGAAAGCTTTGAAGGACCGGCGACTTTCGTTCTATTATATCATGAGGAGGAGACAGGATATATATAGATAGATAGATAGATGCCGTAACATGTAGGGTCGTAGACAAGCAAGGTAATCGTTCAATTAGTTCCTGTTATCAAGGCAGTTAGAATAGAATCAATGTCAAGAATTGCATCTATACTCGAAAAGAGAGAGTGGAGGACATGAAAAAAAAAACACATACAGTAAACCAAGCGTAAGATCACCATGGATCTTCGCCTTGAGCTGGACCTCAATGTCCAGATTCAAATCCAGCCGCAACCGCAATTGCTCGTCCCGTCCATCTTCCTTCTCCTCCTGCTTTCCTCCGAGGAGACCACCGACAGCCTTCCCCGCCGTACTGGTCACGCCGTTCAAGGCCTGACCGGCCGTGTTCTGGACATGATCGCCCGCCTGCCCGACCCCGGGGCGTTGGCCGAGCGGGCTGCCGTCCTGGCCCTGTTGCTGCTGCTGCTGCTGGTTGCGTTGGCGGCGGCGGTTGCGGGGCTTCTCTTCTCCATCACTTGCTGCTGTTGCTGGTCCATGTCGCTGCGGGGGACGTTCTCCGTCTCGGAGTCTTCTTCTTGCTGGCGGTAGATCTTTTGAGGAGGACGGCTGCGTCTCTTGCGACGTTGCGCGGGCTGCAGTTCAGGCTCGGGTTCGGGCTCTCCCTGGTCTGAGTTGTCGGCTTCTTGCTTGACGGGCTGTTGGTCTTCAGCGTCGGAGGCGGGTTCGTCGTCCTTCTTGGGAGCTTCTTCCTGATCTTGGTCTGGTTGACCGTCTTCTTTCTTGTCTTCGGTGGTGTCGTTGTGATCACCGGGTTGCCCTGGTGGCTTCTCGTCGGCAGGAGGGTCCTTCTTCTTGCCCAACTTGGGCGGCGTACGCTTGGTTGGTTTAGGTGAAGAGGTGTTATCGGCTGCTGCACCGGTGTTGGGGGTCTGAGGAGGGTTGGTGTTCTCTAGATCTGCCATGGTGGGGAAAAGAAAAGAATTAAATCTTGGATGATGCTTGAGGATGGTAGATGTCACATCTTAAGAGAAGAGAAGATATTGTCTAGTGGAGTAACGCTTATATGATGAAAGATGAGAGAGAGAGAGGTGTGTGTGCAATGTGAAAGTAGTCGTCGAATTAGATGGATGGGACGCAATGAAGATCTGGAGCAGCCTCCGACGTCAGACGGCAGTTAGTTACAGTTGAAACTACTTGTACATACTGCAGCAGGGATATTGCAATCGGCGTCATCAAGACCACATTCATCGCAAGGGCATGGACGAGGAGGTGGGAGACTGGGACTGCAATGACGTCTTTTGCTGCTCAGGTTTCTGGGGTAGGAGTGGAAGAGTGCTTTAGTTCTAAGGTTGCTCCCTGGGTAAGATTAGTGTCCCGGTACAGTACCATAGAACTACTTAGACGCATGAATCTAAACAATGGATTGCATTGTTCGGAGAATTGAACTGTTGACAGTTGACAGCTGGGGCTGCCATCGCTGGGAATATGACGTTGCCAGCGCCCGCATCGACGTCAGACTCGGCTGGCAATGAAGGATTGTTTGCTGCTCCAGTCCTACCATACACACTGAGCCACGATGGGTGATCCCTTGTTCGAAAAGCTGATACATGGGAAGGACTTGGTCTCAGTCTGGTTCGAACTATTATGATGGTCTGTGAGCATGGCATACACATGTATTCACGAAACTCAACCAAACCACCATAATTGTCCTCTTGCCGCGAACGTCATTAGCCATGGGGTCTGTCGTCAGAAGGCGTCGCAACAGCGATTGCGGATTGTTGATTTGTGCTGGCTCCAAATGACATCGTTGTGTCTGGACGGGCAGTAACAAGCAGCCTTGTTCCCTCTTCGCAGTTCGAACCTTTAGTATATACCATCGTTTGCGCGGAAGACGATCCTCTTGGTTCTTCTTTGGAAGATCTTCTTGACTTCAAATTTCTATCTATCTAACTATCTAAGTCATCAGTCGTTGTTGTATGACCAGGTGTCTACCCATACATATCGTCCTGAACAGCTTCAAGTCTCAGACTCCGAACTCAACAAGCATAGACAGACATGGCCACAGCAATTGCCGAAAAGCCAAAGGCCAAACAGGCGCCTTTCCAGCAGCAGGAGGATGACTATTCTTCCGCCGACGACTACGATACCGATGACTACGATGTCTCCGGCGACGAGGATGATGACCAACCCCAACAACGGCGCAAGCAGCAACAAGCCCTGACGTGGCGGAAACAGCAGAAGAACATCTATCAAGCTGATGACGAGGATGATCATTCTGACGAGTACGACTCGGACGAGTACGACGACGATGATGCTGACGACATGATCCATGGCAAAGCCATGCAGCCCTACTCCCAAACTGGGCAGCAAATGCAAATGAACATGGCCAAAATGCAAACCGTGCAGGGGAAGAAAAGCGATCTCGACGACCAGGAAGGAATGAAGCTCAAGCTGGAGCTGAACCTCGATATCGAAGTCGAGCTCAAGGCACACATCCACGGTGACCTGACATTGTCTTTACTGTAAGTTTCCCACCCGTTTTCCCTTTCTCCCTCGCAGAGCCCCATGTGTGGAGGGAAACAGCACTTAAAACCCAAGATTTCCTTCCACGGTCGATCATCGCGGGCTGCCCTGTCATTGCTATATCAAACACACAAAAAATTCCCAGTGGCATTCCGCTCAGAAACCTGAATAGGAGTTGACGGATCACGACTGCAGTGCATGAAACGTGCTTCGCCACTGTTCTTGCTTGTGTGAATTCGCTCCGCTTTCTCCCTACCCTCCGTCTTCGACGATATGATCGAGTTGCATTCAAGATCCATCGGCGCACCGACAGCGATCAATGCAAGCACCAACCTTGCTCTGTAATGACTCACGAAAGCTGGCCATGACTGAACTTGCAATCTGTTCTCTATATCTTCTTCCAACATCGCAATGTTCGAAATAGAACTCACTCTTCTTTCTGTCTTTCTCATATCCCTTTCATGTTATCATGATTTGATACTCCGTTGTGCCCTCACGATCCGCAACTCTTCTCTTGTTGTACCTCGGTTGCATAGTTGCTGTCATTCATCTTGAAGAGTCTGGCGCCCACTGGACATAGGAATGTTTCGCTGTACTATAAAATCAATGAGGCTAATGTCAGCTGCAAAAAGACGGCACGGACAATTGCTGCAGAGTGTAATATCAGTAGACTATCCTGTTGATTTCCTGCCATGGTAAATTTGCAAAGCAACCATGCGTCCCATGGACTTGGTCAGGCAACCTTGATTTGTGCCCAGGTTGACACTCATAATGAACAAGTTCCTCTGGGTCATTGTCGAGACCACCCCAGGAATGGTCAGTTTCGGATGCTCCGTTCGGAATGGTCCCTTGGATAAAACCAGTTCGTAAAGTTTTGCTTCGTTTCCAGGTTCGAAGCTGGACGCTTCATATGGATCAGGCGTCACTGAACTGTATACGTGTCTAGCAGTCCCTTGCATTTCGGGTTTGATCAATCTCAGTTTTGAATGTAGCGATTCACTGTGGACTGGCACTGGCAAACGTAAAACATGACAAGTGACCAACCAACCCAGTAATGGTTTAGTTTGGCGTGAATCAGTGAAAGCCGAGGCTCACCGCTTACATACTCTGTAGCTGGTTAGGATCTGGATCTGGATTCGAGACCAACAATACTGATGTGAGCTTAAGGCTCACAGAATAATTCTACTTATCTGGTTCAAGCCTTCTTCCACGAATCAATGATCCATAGAGTGGCAAGCAATGATTTGTGAAACTTGAATTGCCCCCTTTCTGATCAAAACTATTGCTTCGACCAACCATTTGACCGCTGCGCCCCGAGGCTCCTGACCAGTCAATAATCAGAAGTGCTCGAGAAGACAAACAAGACCTGGAAACAAAAACGAAAAACAAAACTTGAGTGGCATATCTTCAAGAAGAGAAAGACCCGGAACATACACAAAACCGCAAGGACACATCATGGCAACCACCGACGGAGCCAAACCCACCTCTTCCAAAACCTTCATCATCAACCACATGAACGCAGACCATCAAGATTCGCTCGCGCTCTATCTCCAAGTCTACTGTCGCGTATCCGCCGCGGACGCCAAATTCGCTCGTCTAGAAGACGTCAGTCTCAATGACCTGTTAATCAGCGCCAAAGGGACTCGCTACAGCGTCCCCTTCAATCCGCCCATGAGCTCATTTTCAGAGACCCGGTCGCGGGTGGTCGCCATGCATCACGAGTGTCTGCAGCGATTGGGCATCTCCGACATTACGATCAAGGAGTATCGACCTCCGCGCAGCGTCGTGCACATTACGGTATTCGCCTTGTGTCTGGCGACGTATGTCAGCTTCTCTAGGCGTGTGAATTTCCTGCCCGGTGCATTTATCTACGAGACATGTCACCTCGACCGGGTCAGGGGGTTTGCGCGGTTCTGCTACGATATCCAGCCTATTCTGCTGCCGCTCATGGTTGGGATTCATGTTGTCGAGGCATCGCTGTTGGCGATCAAACCGCTGAGACGCCATCAGGTGCTGGTTCTGTCGGGGGTGTGGTGCGCGTGGGTGGTGTCATGTTTTATTGAGGGCTTTGGAGCGTTTCAGCGGATTGACCAAATGGTGAAGGAGGCGCGGGCGAAGAGGGAGAGTGGCAAGTCACATTGATTGTATCCAAAGTGGTTTGAGAAGCGGGTGGTGAATTAGCCAGCGAGCTATCTCGACTCATCAATTTGATAATTAATCCAATCCATTCTTTGAGTCAGAATATTACTCGATTTACTCCGTAGATGTTGAGAGGATGAGTTGACTAGTCTATAGAAGTGGCAAGGGCTGCGATACCCGATCTGTGACGCGCTAGTCTGTTCCTGGACTAGCGCGCAGTTGGTAGGGCACGACAAGCGAGATAGACCACACTGCAGGGCTCCAGCGAATTTCACGGTCGACGACAAGCACTCCAACACTCCGACCACCCAACGACCCTTGCCCGCTGCGTACCTGGTGAAGGGCTGCAGGATTAGAGGTGAGTATCATCA
This sequence comes from Evansstolkia leycettana, assembly GCA_000787455.1. Taxonomy (NCBI): domain Eukaryota; kingdom Fungi; phylum Ascomycota; class Eurotiomycetes; order Eurotiales; family Aspergillaceae; genus Evansstolkia; species Evansstolkia leycettana. The sequence continues at coordinate 57,725 of JSYV01000100.1, read as the reverse complement.
CGATCGCGTTGCTTTCAATTGCTCTGCAAATTTCCCTCTCGATTCGAAGGTTGTCGGTTATCGGTGCGTGAGACCCCATTGGCGGTGGGAGAAAGCGAGATTCGGGAGGGCACAAATCTTCAATTTCTTCCTTTTCTCCTGTCTATCAGGGAAAACGACGTTCTTGCTTGCGACAACTACCAGTGCATTCGATCGTTCGATTTCTCGATTGCCTTCGTGATCCGTCGACAGAGAGGAAGAAGAAAAAAGAAAAATCAAACTGTTTTTTGTCTGGTCCTGGATCGTCGACATAACTGGCTAATTCTTTGACCGTCTTCAACCGCAACAGTCCCCTCCATCAACCGCAAACATGGGTATCTCACGCGACTCTCGTCACAAGCGTTCGGCTACCGGTGCGAAGAGGGCCTTCTACCGCAAGAAGAGGTATGGCGAGTCACATTCTCAAACCCAGCACCACCACCTCCACGTGCGATCTGTTTGAAATCCATTCTGCGTACCCGGTGGAGGAATTGCAAGGAATCAGGGGGAAAAAAGAAAAATGGAACATGTCTGATGGGATATTCTTCGTATACAGGGCGTTCGAGAAGGGTCGCCAGCCCGCCAACACCCGTATTGGCCCCAAGAGAATCCACCTTGTCCGCACCCGCGGTGGTAACCGCAAGTTCCGTGCCCTTCGTCTCGACTCGGGCAACTTCTCCTGGGGTTCCGAGGGTATCTCCCGCAAGACCCGTGTCATCGTTGTCGCCTACCACCCCTCCAACAACGAGCTGGTCCGCACAAACACCCTTACCAAGTCCGCCGTCGTCCAGGTCGACGCCGCTCCTTTCAGACAATGGTACGAGGCTCACTACGGCCAGCCTCTCGGCCGCAGACGCCAGCAGAAGACCGAGACTACTGAGGAGAAGAAGAGCAACAGCGTCGTGAAGAAGCAGGCGGCCCGCTTCGCTGACCACGGCAAGGTCGAGCCCGCCCTCGAGAAACAGTTCGAGTCTGGCCGTCTGTATGCCGTCGTCGCTTCCCGCCCCGGACAGAGCGGTCGTGTCGACGGTTATATCTTGGAGGGTGAGGAGCTTGCTTTCTACCAGCGTGCTATCAGGAAGTAAAAAGGCTGCAAAAGGGGTGGTATCGGAGTTTTTTCAGCAAATTGTTTCCAGAAAATTTTTTATGATGATCTGGGCATCCACGGGTGCAATGTCTGTAGAGCTCTGAGCTGTCAAATCAATCGGAATGATTCTAGTTTATTATGCCTATCTTCTGATGTGGATTCCTTCTTCGCTGGTCCTCTTCCAGGCGTCACTTGGACAACACTCCTGGTCTTTTGCAGAATCAACGACCAGAACAGCACTGTCTGACTTTTACCTCTGAGGTTGGCCAATCCAGGCCCATGTGAGCTGACTGCCTGGTAGGCTGTATCAGCCCAATGACAAAAGGACCAGGTTGACGTCGAATCAGATATGGCTCTTAATATTAGTCTTCAGAAAAAGATCAATCGTGGCTCTGATGTCCAAAGTACTTTTCACCTAGGTTGATATCGTATCGCTCATCTTATGGAATCGCCATGTTACTAACCACAGATCGAAGGTGTAACTTAATCCTCTATATCAATGTCATCTGGAGGGACTTTCGATCCTGTGTATTTCGTAAGTAGTTCTTCGGTGGACATTCCACCAATGACGACATCCAATGATTGTCGCCTAACGAGACACGAGAACAAATGAATCATTGCCTTGCTCTCGTATCTTCCTTGACTCTCGTCAGAATCATCGAAATCCAATGATTTCTTTATTATATCCTATCCTTCTCCGATTCAGTGACATTTCTTGCTCAGCCGGTAATTTCATACAGGGAGGTCCTCGCCAACAGTTGGCGGCATCTGTTACAGCAACATAATACCCAGAAGAATTTCAACTCCCGTTGGTAAAGCATCTGGACTGGAACTACTGCAATATTAATGTTCCAGAGAAGTGACGATTTCTCAGATTGAAAATCATTCGACTTGGTCAACGAGGTCTCAACATTCGACCTCGATACTATCTCATCATTCTACTCCAGTGACGCCAACTGAGGCAGTGCATGCACATCTAAGACCAGCTTGAACACATCCATTTATCTATTCATTGATAGTATTCATCTCGACCCTCTACAAGTAAATGGACACCAGCAACAACCAAACCAGTAGTACCACCATGTCCAACGGAATCAAAACTCGCATCTGCATGATCTCCGACACCCACACATGTACTCCAGCGCCAGCAAGCAACACTTCCACAGTATACCGGCACCCTCTCCCGAAAGCCGACATCCTGCTGCACGCAGGAGATATCACAAAAGTCGGCCGGAAGATAGAGCACGAGGCCATGATCGCCATGCTCAAGGAAGCCGACGCGGAGCTCAAGATCGTCATCGCAGGCAACCACGACATCACCCTCGACGAGGAGTATTACTCTCAATACGGACATGTGCGGCATCGACGAACAGCAACAACCGCCAGGGCCCGAACCCAAAAGTCCTCTTTCCCCCATGGAGTTAACGGCGACTTCTTCTCCGAAGAAGAAGACGGGCTCGAAAACCCCCAGGAAATCAAATCTCTCTACACCGACGCCGACGCCTTGCGGCACGGAATCGTCTACATGGAAGAAGGCCTCCGGACCTTCCACCTCTCCAACGGCGCCCAGTTCACCCTCTACGCATCTCCCTATCAGCCTGAATTCTGGCACTGGGCGTTCGCGTACCCGCGCTCCACTGACCGGTTCAATCCGCCGGCTCCCGGGTCGCGCTTTCGAGCGCCGAACCCGGTCCCGGATTTCCCTGGTGTGGATATCATGCTGACGCATGGGCCGCCTCACGGCGTATTAGATCAAGTGTACCGGTCTGGAGAGCACGTCGGGTGCGAGAACCTTCTCAAGGCTGTCAAGAGGGCGCGGCCGCGGTTGCATGTTTTCGGACATATCCATGAAGGGTACGGCGCGGAGAGGATGAATTGGACGACGAGCTCTTCGAGTCGGATCCCGTACGATGCCGAGACGGTGCTCGAGAAGCGATGCGCGTATTACGATGCGAGTAGTAGCGGATCGGGAAAGGATGCGTTGAGATTCGGCGAGGAGACTCTTTTCGTCAATGCGAGTGTGGTGACGGTGAGGTATCATCCGTTGAATGCGCCTTGGGTGGTGGATGTAGATCTTCCGCCGTTGGTGAGATAAAAAGGAACTCCGTACGGAATACTCCGTACCTACAGTGGCTTGGAATATCAGTGTTTGTACGGAGTAGAAGCATGCATGGAAGAATTCCGGATTGATTCGATTACATTTATGTCCCACGTAACAAGCCACCAGGGTCTTCATTCTCTACAGCAAGTCGAGTGACTCTACCACGTTTACCTACGCTCTCCATTGAAATTAACATCCAGACGCAGATCGTCTCATCTCCAAAAAGACGATGCGCATTGGACAATGATCCGATATCCACACCGCGCGAGGAAGTCAAAGGAGGGATATTGCCTAGGATGAGAGCCATCACTTATAAGAGAAGTGTGTGAGGAATATAAATAATATATTGAGTAAACTGTACAAGTTATGAAGAGGAGAAAGGATAAAATTGACAGTCATAGACAAAAATATAAGCAGCCAAAGAAAGAGGTATCTAGATCAGTACGATAGAACAGGAAATTTTCACTGTGGGTGGTATATGTCAAATCAAATCCAACAAAGACAAAGAAGAAGAAAAGGCAATATGTATGAAAGGAACGGACAAGGAACGTCCTGCAGTGAAGATAGGAATCAATGTAGTACATGACGTAGGAAGAAGAAGAATACGGGATGAGGATGAGGATGATAATGTCCAGACATTAGAGTTTGATGGATGAAAGGAAAATCACGAGAAGAATCTGTAGACGCCTTCACGGTCCCAGAGAAGTTGACAATTACTCTTCGCGAACAGTCATCCCAGTCAGACTGCCTCCACCATTCTTGAAATCGAGTCGGCTGTTCTTCCTTCCCACGCCTTTGAGGATGCTGAATCTTTTGAATACGGAATCTCTCACACCGCCAAAGCTGGGGTTGTCATTGCCATGGCTAGACGTGACGCTGGCGACGGGCCCTTTGATGGAAGTGGCATTACTCTGAGACGTCACGGGCCGTTGATAGTCTCTTGTAGGGGGCATTGTCGACCATCCTCCATTTGTCGGAGTGGAGGGTTTCTCACGCTCTGGACCAGCTCGATTATGTTGAGAACCAGATCGACTTCGGCTATCATGCGACCTGGCAGCCGTGTCCCGCGAGCCACTCCTTGAACCTCGCTTCTTATGGCTCGCTGGAGCATCATCTGTTGTCCCATTGCCGGCGGTGATCGACACGGTAGGTCCGAGCTTCTTGTCTCCTCCGAACCAACTTCGTCGTTTCTGATGCGTGTCGCTTTTGCCCCCGCGCGAGCGGCTAGTGGTCCGGCTGTGGATCGTGGCAGCGTCCTCATCATGATCAGGAGCATCCCCAGCATTCGCTGTCGAGATATGATTATCGGCCGAGACGCCATTGGCGTTGCCTTCAGATTGCTGTTTCACGCCGTTCAATGGTTGTATGGTGACCACCGAATCTGACGTTCCATGGTTGGAACGCTTGAAAGGATTGATCATGCTAATCCGGTGACCAACCGACGACTGTTTCTGAGAATGCTTGCGACTGGGATCATTTCGAGAGGAACGAATCAATTCCTGCTCCGGGGTGATGGATCGCGGAAGAGAAAGCGGTTGCCGCGATTCAGGTGAGTATGGGGCTCGAGACGGGGAGGGTTGCGGCGAATCCTGAGGAGCTGGCAAGAGTGATGCGAGTTCCGGAGCGAAAGCCGCCTCGAACCGCCGCATCAGCTCACTTTGTGTAGCCTGTTGCGCCGGCCGAGAATACAAGGACAACGCGTGCTTGATCGCCAACGCATGGTCGATGAGTGCCACAGCTAGCGCATTCTCCATGGGATCGATCGGTCTTGGAGCCTCTTCTTCTGCCTCTGCCTCCACCTGCTCGTCTTCTGTCCGTTCACCCGACAAGAACTGACGATAGTGAGCCACACAAGTGGCAGACGGGGAGTTCAGCTCCAACAGTTGCTGGAGCGCATCCGTCAAACCGGATAGGCTGGGGTCCTCACCAGACGCCGCGCGCTTCTCTAGAAGCGACAATTCCTGAGTCTTGCGCCACGTGCGTTCAATGGCCGTCTGTAATGGCGAGAGAGAAATCTGCTCCGTAGCGACTATTTCACTTCGACGAAGGATATTGGGGAAAGATTCGGCAGTGGTGAATACCGTCTTTTCGACCCATTGTTCCTTGACGTCTGTACCGCTCGTCTGCCTCTTCGACGTGATCGAGAATTGCGAAGGCGTGGAGGTCAGTAGATGATCCCTCACAGACTGCGGGATCTTTGACCGCTGATATACCGGGTGGTTCATGTCTCGGTGGACGCTGACAGCACTGATCTGCAGGAATTGACCTTCCAAATCCTGGTCTTCGCCAGAAGACAAGATCTGTGCAGCAGGGTGTTCTCTTTGCATCCGGTCCACGAACGATGCCATGCGCTCTGACGGCTGTCCTTCGAAGATGAATTCCTTATCCCGCAGGGTAGCGGGGAATCCTAGACCCTTGTAGACGACGCGGAAGTACCTGGGGAATTGCTTGTCCTCCTTCGCTATTGATTCATGAATCTTCGCCATCGAGCTTTGCGCTCTCGAGAGCTTGGAGAAATCCATCAGAGTATTCTCGTATTGCTCTGCGAGTTCCTTATAGCAGGAGAGAGCATGCGCCCACGCTTTGCCATCTTCGAAGTGCTGGATGATCGCAAAATATAATGATTCTTTCCTCTCAAAGGAGGTCTGCTCGGGGAACGCGGGGTTCTGGAGTCCAGGGAGAGACTTTGTTAGATCCCAGTCATACAGATCAGCATGAAATTGCAATGCGAGACCAGCCTCGGTGAAATTGCCCGCAGCGGCCTGTACCTGGGCGAGCTCGTGAACATAGCGAATGAAAATGTCTTCGCGTCCCATATCCTTCATGTATTCCATGAGCTTCAGGGTGTGCAGACTCTCTGTCATCGAACCGCTTTGAGAGGCCACTAAGAGATCGAGCAACTCGTCCACAGTGGCTATAAGGGTCTTGACGGCAGTTTTCAGTTCCTCATCGAAAGCCGAGTAGCCTTCAAAGAGATCAAGCAACTCGCTGATAAACAGCTTCTGAACGACGCTCTCATTCATATGTTTGGTTTTGAACAGATCATCAAGGCTGGAAATGATCTCTGTCTCGATGATTGACAGGTCTTGGTTAAGATCCCACTCGCTGAGTATCATCGTTCGCAAAACTTCGACAGCAACATGCCTCAAACCTTCATGGACGCTAAGGCAGAGCTCAATGATGGGAGCGATCAATCCAGGAACATATTGAACCTGATACCCGCCGAGTCTCTGCAAGCCGTACCGCTCTCTTTCATCTTCTGAAGTCTCCCAGCCAATTGCTTCCCAGCTGGAGCGCAGAAGGTCTGCGCCCTGTTCGCGGACGTCGCCCGCAATCTTCCAGACGGCACGCCGCTTCTGTTCCGGGAAAGTTTCAAGGGCCAGCACCTTGCTGGACACCACTTTTAGCAAAGTGGTAAAGAAGGACTCCCAGAGCTTCATGTCGAATGAGTCGGCATCATCCGGTGCCGGGAGGAATTTGTCAATCAACACAGAGGAGAGATGTTCGAGACTTTTCATGGTGGCGCGGTGATTGTAAATATGTACGCTGAGCCAGCTCGCGGGATACGCCTCACAATTCAGGATGGAGTTGTGTGCCTCCAAAGCTTGCGAAACGAACGTCGTAAGCTCCATTTCCTTCAGCGCTGGGAGCTTTGGATCGGGTATCTTGGCAATAGCAGCCATCACTGCTGACAGTTCCACAAGAGCCTCGTCAAATTTCTGCTTGCTCTTAGACGCTTTCACTTGGAATGGAAAAGACTTGCTGAAAAGCAGAGAAAGATAGCTCGTGTCCTCAACACCTTCCGTTACGATAGCGCAATACGAGGCGACAATCTTCGGCATAAACTCGTACAGTTGAGGGTCTGGTTGCTTCGCTAGTTGCGCCACGATTGCGCAGCACAAGCGGACTTGATCGCGGTATTGATCAGACACGTTCCCTGTCGCTCCCCAATACGGTGCTAGCCAGCCAATGCAGCTAGAGATCAAACTCTGTCGTTCAGAGCCAGAGGAAAACAGGTCGAGCTGGGTGTAATTCTGGGTCAGCACCAGCTTGTAGAGAACCAACATTCCCTTCACATCCTTGCATGAATCCATGAAACTGAGAGCGATCATGATCATTTCGTCCTTGCCAATTGCTTTGGAAAGCTCCGGAAGCCACGTGTGGAAATGCTGAACGACAAGTGTCTTACTTCCAACCAAGGCTGGTGAAGGGTTCTTCATCAGAGTCTCAAATGACTTGAAAATCGTGTGAAGATCCCTGTTGAAGGTTGACTGCACCTTGGTGATCCCGATCCCTTCCTCTTTGGCCTTTTGTTGCTCCCTGGCATTGATTATGAATTTCAGGAGATGCTTCCCCACCTTGAAAGCTGCGCGCAGATTTCGAGATTGTTGGGCATCGCCAGTGGCCTGCAGGAGGCGCAGATAGCTTCGTATGAGACATGGAGTGGCGAAGGGGAAGTTGAACTGTTTCTCAGCATAGTGGTCGACCAGCGGCCCAAGATTAAATCGACGGTCATGAACAATACCCAAAACCGTTACTAGGTCATTGAAAACCAAATCCTCCAATTCCTCATTACCGGCGTTGTCGACTAGTATTCCAAAAAGCGCATCAAAGACACTGCTGAGCTGCTTGACGATTTCGATCTCGGGCACAAAAACTACCCTCCTCAGGGTTTCCAAAACCTCATTTACCGATCGTTCTTTCCAATTAAGTAGGCTTAAGATAATTTGGTCCTGAGAGTATTCTGTGCTGCACAGGTAGGTTTCCAAGCGCAGGGTTGCCAGTGGCCCAGTGACCGCCTCATCCTTGGTCGACTCATTCTTGCCAAGTGCACTCCACGGAAGGCCAAGATATGCTCCTTTCCCATTCTCAAGACTGGATGTGTGTTTGTCGTAGACGTGCAATAGCAATGAATGACGTCCATCTCTGATGAATGCCTGCTGGTCCCACAAGGGCATCCATGCGAGAGCAAAAGGAAATTCAGGAGCATCCGCCACACTCATTATCAGATGGGATCCCGGAATCTGGTCGGTGGGAATCCTTAGACAAATCGTTTGATTCCAAGGCGAGCCTCGCTCGGCAACCGTGGTTCGCCATGCGGTGTGTGCGACGTTGTGGGAGGATGGGAAGATACATCGCTCTATCCGCGCACCGGAAGAATTTCGTACTTCAAGGGTTAGCTGTAAGTTGCGGAGCCCCAGCGACGTAGGCACCGAAACTTGCCCTGCCTGGGGATGAGACAGAAGAGCATCGGGAGGAAGCACGGCTTGAGAGATCGTGACGTAGATATCCGACCTTGGCTTGGCTGGCGCCTCGGAGAAGCCAATTCGCCTTGTCTGCACGACGTTGTGCAAGATTGTTGGATTATTTCGGACTAGGGTATCAGCATCGGAACAGACAAAGGGGTGTAGATGAAGATGAAGTCGAGCCGCTCGGTGTGACCTGACGTATTTCCCAGTGTGACTCGGCAGAAGCATACGAATCAGCTCGTCGAATCCATCCATGCGACTATCTCCCTCTTCACCCACTTCGAGAGGAGTCCAAATGTTGAGAACTTGTTCGACGTCTTTATCCTGTCTGAGGATCTGGGAAACTTCGAGGATGCCCGCCCCGACGGTTCGGATGAGCTTGGTCTCCTTTGTGGACTGGCCGCCCGTCCGATCGCTGGAGCTGCTCGACGATGGCGGCGGACCGCTCGCGTTTTCCTTGCCCGACTCACCACCCTGTGCACCCCGCGACTTGGGCGCCCACATCATGCTGCGACGAGTCTTCAAGCTGCCTTTGACCGAAGGATGCACGGTAAGGGGCGGTTTGCCAGATGATGAACCATCCCTGGACGTGGACGACCTTGAAAGCGCAGGAACATGCGTGGAAGGGGTTTCGGCCGCCATAACAGTGACCACAAGATAGAGCTTCGGGCCACTGGCGGTACCGTCGCCGATATCTGTCGCACCTAGTTCCGTGAAGAGGGTCTTCAATTTGCTGCTTTGGCCCATGCTTGCAAATTTCTCGGGAGACGGAATTTCTAAAATGTAAGTTTCAGACAGTGGTTTCAAAGCACCACTATCTGATTTGCAACATAGATAGATGGCAAGGCTGACGGGCCCCGGAGCGTTGCCGGACACAGCATTGACCTCGAGCAAGAGATGATGCAGCACAGCGGCGTCAGACTGCTGCGTGGGTTGACCCTCCAGCATGCTCATCTCGGATTGAAGTTTCGTCAGTTGGATGGCCGAATCGTCCCCCGTTAGCAAACGCCCCCTCTGCTTCGGGTCTCTCACGATGACCTCATCACTGAGCAGCTTATTTGCCCGAACTAGCTTCCATACCACCTCATTTCGCAACGATTCCTTCTCCTGCGCTGTGAGTACATCGTGCAGCAACTGTCTTCTAGCAAGGTCCAACTCCGAAACGATGTTGGACATCTCCTCCAGTACATTGTACTGCCGTGCCAAAAGCAGTTCGTGAAGCTTTGTGGAGTGCCATTCTCTCAAGCAGGAGGCAATCTCGTCGACGAGGGGCTCCGAAAAGGATGTCGGTGTCTCATCGCCAATTTTCAGCATTGGGACTGGGGCGGCCGGCTTTGGCGCATTAGGGTCTCGCGGCGAGACCGTGACCGGGGTGAGAGGGATCGACCCCGACTTCCACGTGCGCCTGCCCACATCTTCGTCGTCTGATTTGTGAATGAATATTTGCGAGGGTTTCCCTTTCTTCGCGATCACGACGTTAGATACCTCCCCCTTCTCGTGTTCGTCGCCAGTTTGGGAGAAAGCTGAGCTGCTGCGCTGGTCCACCTCAAACCCGTTCACTCTCTCGGTGCTCGATCTGTCTCCGTTGGACAGTGATTTCGGGGCGTCGCCGTCTCCGAGTACTTCACGAATCTCCACGCAATTCCGGGGGAAGATGCCCGAGAAGACTCTCGCCTCGAGGGTCTGGCCCTTTACGCTGGTCAGGCCCGCGAGCAGCGAAGGCGGCGCGACCAGATAGCCTCGATACCATTCTCCATCAACACCCCCCTGCTCAATTATGTACAGCTCATCTCCAAGTTCGAGAGGAAGGTCTGCGGGCGACGAAGGCTGGAAGGGATATATGGCAACGGCGAAAGCAATGCGAGGCAGAGGCCGCCAGGGCATGTCTGCGTATTCTTTGTCAATCGATTCTGCGCGCCGCGGCGGTGATCAATGCGGCATCCAGAGCAAGCCCGCAGGTCGAAGAATGACGCCAATTGTACGTGGAGGAGGGGTAGGATCGTTGATTGTTCACTGGCGAACCATACAGCTTGCTGTCGTTCTCCTCCCTAGGGGGTTAGTTTGGAATGTGTGGTCCCGCCTGGAAGGTATGCGGCGTCGTGAAGAGCGTGTAGGGACATAAAAAGTGTCAGAAATAGTTTTCTAATAGCTATAACATCACAAAGTCAGCACACAAGTCAGTCAGCTACTCATGAAACGCAACTCGAAGACATTGATCGAGACCTGGGTGGAATTGTGACCTTGCGGTCCACCGAGACAGCAACCAGCTTTCGCAGCACTCTCTCTCCCCTTAAACCCCTAGTAGCAGCTGTCCATGCGATTGACTGCTGTGGGGGCAGCCAAATCGTCCAGTCTAATGGGAAACGTGGAGCAGGAGAATTTAAAGAATAAACTAAATGATTAAATTGAAACCAGGAGCGCTCACCTGTCTGGGTAACACTGGACAAATATTATTTAAAGAGGGAGTCGGACGTGCAATGGGAATACAGTACAAACAACGCGGTCGCATAAGCCTGCAGAAAGTAGGGCAAGCCTTAGGCACTAAGGTATGTGCTACCAGTAGGACCTCGACAGGTGTACGGAGTAATTAGAGGAAGTAATGTTCCCATCACGCACGGGGATCCTCGGCGTCTTTCCTTTTGTCTTGGAGTCTGGGGAGCTTCGAGTCTAGAAGCACCGAGTCACTTGAGGCCTATCGAGCTGAGTCAGGTCGTCCCTGTCGGCCAAATAATGACTTGGCTTGCAGCCAGAAGGTCTCCTTAACTTTCAAATATCTGGAGACCACAATGATGGTGCAAATTTGGCCAGGTGAAATATCACATTTCTCTCAAGAAATCTACAGGTTTGTGAGAAAATAATACAAGCACAGGCCAGCAGCTGCCCCTGAACCGAATCTTTAAAAGATCTGGAAAAGAAAAGAGATGGGCCATGGAACCACTTACCACAGTAGAACTACATCCTATGGAGCTGAACCATGTTCAAAAAAGAACCCTATTGGGTTTCCACACTGCAAAGTGCAGACAATCCATTGGACAACCTTCTTGTCAATCATTGGAGGTTCTTGCAGTTTCTCTTCATGCTGTGCATTAATGATGATCAGCACAAGCAATTTCCCAGAGAGAAAGGGGGAAATAGGGGGAAAGAAACAATAAGGGTCCAATGTTAATAAGTTCCACTACGGAGTATACTCCGTACTGTACTAATATATATTTTCATTTGTCTAAATGCAGAGAGGCTCTTGCAACATCTGTGCACTTCACATGTTGATCAGTGGCCAGGAGTTTCAACAAGATCCGGCTGAGCTTGGACATGAAACAGATCATCAGACACATGAATCAGTGGTGCTGCTGGTGTAATGATAATGGACTTTCATATGTACTATCATTACAATTATACCGCTACTGACTTTGAGGACTCAGAGTATAGATGTTCAGCTTCAAATGGAGTGCTGCCACAGAGCGACGCGATACCATGATCCAAGCAAAAGAATCAAATAAGAAAACTTTAAACACACATGCTTTCATATAAAAGGTTTCCAATGGCGAGGAAACAGAATCGTGATCGAGGAAAACCAGCTAGAAGATATCCAGTATCCCGAAAACCACCGCTCCTAACCACACGCCCAGCGCTGAACAGAGTACTCAAGACACGCAGACCAACAGAGAGATTGCCAACCAAAACATGAGGCTTTTGAAGGAGTTGCATCGCGGACGGTGCTCTTCCACCCCCTATTTGTTTTCCTTTTCTACTTTTTGAACATCGTGATCGCGTCCTCCTTGCGCCATTCGAGCTCCAGCTGGCCGTCGTAGACCGAATCAATGATCCGTCGGGTGCGATCATATGCGTCTTCGTATCTGGCTTCGCACTCCCGTAGAACTTTGAGTACAAGACTCCGGCTGAGTCCAGGGTCGTCCGCGTCCCCAAAGTGCTTCTCCACGCGCTTTTTCAGCATCTCGATGCCGCGACGGACCTCCTTCACGTCGTACGAAGCAAGCACCTTCTTCGCAACAGACCGGGAGTGACTAGCACGACTCGCGATATCGCTAGGGTTGCTGGTAGTCGCCATCAAGGCCTCCGTGGACTCGACGAAATCGAGCAGCTTCCCTAACGGCCGACGAATAACGGCGTCCAGATAAAGTTGCATGTGCTCCTCGAAGTCTTGCTGCGCGCGGTCACGCCATCTTTCCAGAACGGGGATACCCCGAATTTCAACTTCCTCGATATAATGGTTCATATTCTCAATCAGGAGGATATGATAATTCAGCGCTTCCTTGTCTTCTGGATCTCCACCGCCCGTGGTAGCTCCCGGCTGTTGACCAGGCGCTTCCTTGGCGATGAATTTCAGGGACTCCCACATGGCACGGTTGATCCGATTGTAAGCTTCATTGACGCTGATGCGGATGTCGCAGAACTCCTGCGATGGGTGGGACAGCATGCTCTCAATAGCTGCTACGAAGTTGGGAAAGACACGCATAAACGAGATAACTCCCTTCCTCTTGTTGACCTTGACTTTGGTCTCTTCAATGCCCCGGATTTGTTCGTCCACGAATCGGTTAAAAACCGCCACAAGCCGTGAATGTAGCTTCTGGAGTGAATGAATGAGGAATTCTTGGTTGGTTTCCTCGAAGTCAGAGATCGCTTTCTCCAAAGCGTAAAGTATCCCGATTCCTTGTCTAGACAAATATTAGCTTTCCCCAATAGCTGGCCGAGACACGGCTTTGGAACTTACAGAGGATCGGACTTTGTAGCCCAGTCGATGAAATTCTGCATATCATTCGGCCAGAAAGAATAGATCTCGTCCATAATCTGTTCAACCTTCTTGGCCATCGTCCGATCAGGGTCATGTACTTGTTTGGTATTGAAATCTGGCCGCTTGCGCTCATCAGGGCTTGCGGATGCGACCAGATCCGCGAAGTCCGCGTTGGCAAGGGAGTTCAGATGGAAAAATTGGACGACGAAGTTCTGCTCCCCGGAAATCATACCTAGGGTCTCCTGTAAAGTGCCCGCGAACGCTTCGCAGGGCTCAATCTTCCCACCCTGCTTCTCGCCGAAGGAGAGCCTTAGCCCCGCTGCGGCCCGCACAGTCTTGCCTCGTCGTACAGTCAATTTGCGGGTTGCCATAGTTATGACCTCGCTTTCCTTCTCCCTTTCTTGGTGGGTGAAGAGAAGCTCTTGTTCCTCTCCCGTGGGCTTCTTGGCTGCCTTTTTCCACGCGAGATTATTGTCACGGAATTCATTCTGATAGGGAATCTTTGCTTGCTGCTCGTACAGGCCGATGAGCCCATGCCACTCATCGATGCTCACTTCGCGCGCGAACAGCATCAGGGCATTGTACATCCATAGCTCTTGGCGGAAGAATTCTCGAGCTGCGCTGTCGAGCTTCATAGGATCCTTGGAGCCGTTTGCAGCCGCATCGCTCATCTTCTGCTCCGCCATCTTGAACGCAATGGCCATGAATTGCTTCAGCCGCTGCAAGAACAGCCTTGCTTCAGACCGATACTCTTCCTTCTTCTCTTTGATTGCACGCATCTGTCCCACTTCTGTATCAGCGTAGACACCCACGCTGCCATGGTCGCCAGCAGCATCTGCTAGGCGTTTCTTATTCTGCCAGATGTCCGAATCGATCATCAACATAGCTTTGTACAGAATTGCTAGCGCCGCCTCAGTGTCCTTTAATCCGTCTGGATTGCTAAGCGATGCTTCTCTCAGCGGCCGCAAGTCTGATGAGGAAATCGAGAGGGTCTTGAGAAGGTTCTGCAGCTCATTCTGGAGTAGCTTTTGGTTGGCAGTTTGTACTTGCAGACCTTGAGACTGCGCTTCGATATAGGCAACGTCGTCATGCAGGGTCTGTGAACTCGGGTTAGCATGTTATGCGAACCTGTACAAGCAAGCTCAAAACCTACATTCAGCTCATGCGAGTACAGAGTTAGGAGACCATCAAGCTCCTCGCATTCCTCGATTGTCTTGTCTATCAATTTCGCAAGCTGATCGACTTTTCCTTCCTGTTGCTCAAGGTTTCCCAGCCAGCTGGTGGCTTCCACACGACCAATTTCTCGGCGAACATCTGCTTCAAGGTCCTCAATTCTCTTCTCGTCACTTAGCCTTCCGTTCCAGCCTAAGTCCGTCAAAATATCGTCAAAATCTATGCCGCGTCCCTCAAGAACGCTGGGATCAATGCCAATCGCTTGGCAGTATTTGGCAGTATTATCCTCGCGACGTCTGCGACGACGTTCATGAGGAGACGGTGATATAGATCTTGATCTTTCCTGTGCAACTTCTGTGAAGACATCCTTCGGTTGTTCGATAGCCTCTCCTGCGACTGTGGGGGCGACTTCAGCAGCAGGCTGTCTGATCTCTACTGTTGGAGTTTCTTGTGGTGCGGAGATAGCGGGAGGCTGTATCTCTTTGTCCGGAGTCTGGGGTGTAATAGTAGTCGGGGCCTCATTAGCTGGTCGAAGTGAAGGCGCAGGCACCACACTGGTAATTCCATCCGGTTCATCTGGATTGGCCTGTGACTTTTTCGCCGCTGCCAGAAGCCTCTCGCCAGCACCTCCTGGCCGTGGTTTGAACGCTCCATAGGCATTGGCAGCTTTTCGGAAGACATCTTTGGCTGACCTTTTCTTCACCATGGGTCCAAGGCCAGGACGATGCGCTTCCTTTTGTTCTTCGACCGGTTCCTCCGGAACAGCCGGCGGGCTGACAGGTGAAGCCACCGCTTCGGACCGTGCATCAGGCTCGATCGTCTTGCTATCCTGCTGGTTGACTGGTGTTGTCGATGCTGCTGCTGCTGCTGCTGCTGCCGCCGCCGCTGCTGCGGTAGAGGTTGTTCTTGCTTCTTCATTCTCGGGCTGAGGTGATGGACTCGGCGCTCTGTTGCTTGCTGACGAGCCTGGCCGTAGAGAAGGCGGTATGTCCGCGTGCGCAGAACCTGGCCGTAAAGAAGGTGGTAAATCAGTAGCATGAGCAGTAGAACCATTCAATGTACTGCCATCTCGAGATTGCGCTCGTGCCTCTGCAGTCGACGTCCTTTCGAGTGTCTCACTCAACTGAGACCTTTGTCCCAAACTGGCAGCTGGGCTATGTGCAGTATTTAGTGTCTCACTGGGGATTGATGCAGGAGTCGTAGGTCGGAGGCCATCCCTGGCTCGCTTCATTTCGGGAGAACTTGCTCTCGAGTCTTGGCTTCGAACAGGCCGAAGCTCCGTCATGCCCTTTCCGTCACGCGAGGACACTTTTAGTACTTCTTGCTGAGAACTCAACAAGCTGGCTTCATCCGAGTCCCCGTACGGCTTCCCCCTTGAGTCCGGTCGGGATCCAGCTAAAGTGCTCGACGGAAACTCTTTAGTTCTTGATTCTGAAGCCTTCCGGCTGTCCGCCGCAAGACGCTCACTTGAACGGGGCGGTGGTTGATCCCGCGGGTCGGAAGGCAATGCGGGCGGCGCCATTTGGGGAGGCGCAAAAGGAGGAGTGGGAGCTTTCGCAGATTGGCCGGCTGATGGCCGGCGCATTTGATCCCGGCTCTTTTGAGCCCGCAACGACGGTTCTTCAGATGGTTGTTTCCTGAGCTCCCGTTGGCCATCCCTACTCGGCGGCCCCCTCGAGTATGGTGACTGAGATCGATTAGCTTGCGAAGAGGGCGGCCGTGGTGCAGTTAATGTGCTTTCCGGAGGTGGGGGTCCAGGAGGTGGTCCTCTTGGGCCTGGAGGAGCCGGAGAGGTCCCGGGCCCGGCGAGAAGCTGCCGTTCGCGATCGTCGAATCCGATGAGATTGGGAACTTTGCCGCCAGTATATTTCTTGTAGATCTTCACTAGGCTCCCGATGAAGAACTCCTTCTCCTTGGAGGTCCCCGCATGCCAGTAGTAAGGCTTTCCGATGGTCACCACAAAACCAACATCTGATGCCCACTGTTTCTGCTGTTGTTCCGTTGGGGTCGTCGCTACCAGAGCAGTAAAAGACTGGATCGCCGAAAGATCGTCCAGCATCCACGTTTTCCCTATCGAAAACGATGCATCGCTGTTCTCTCTAGCCTTGTGCACGCGCACTCTTCCGGATTTCCTCACGGCCACAATGATCACCCGGGCCTTTTTATTTTCGGGCGGCGAGTTGGGAGGGGGTGGGGTAGATGGATACGCGGCATCTTCGGTGACACGGATGTGTGTTATGTATGATTCTACCACTGTTGAAGGGATCTGATTAGCAAGATGTGATTCAACCAATGCTCGTTGCAAACTTTCAGGGGAAGATGCAATAAGCATGTACATGAAACGCCAACCTATGGCTTGTGAAGGCATAGATAGCATCACAAAGCTGGCTCGCGTTGTTTGACCATTCCTTTTGAAAACAATGCAGAAGAACGATGGTCGCACAAGCAGGAGGGGTATGGAGACATGTAAAAAGCCACATACAGGCGCCATCGCTATCCTTCTTCGAGAAACAGCTCTGTATAATCCTCCTTTTCTCATCCTCGAACTTCTCTGCTCTTGACATTTGACCATCTCCAGGTCCCGGATGCCCGCCATTGCGAGTGTCTCCGATTCGACGCGGTTCTCTCGGAGGCGGATAATCGCGAGGAGGACCTCCTCGTGGTCGCTCACCGCCGTTCATCGTGATGATTCCAGGGGAGCTTGATCATTCAGGTTTGGACGCTAACTGGACATCGTCGGGAGGGAGCGAAATCACGCAGGGATTCGGGAATGGCGAAGGGACCAATTGTCAGAACAAATTTCACGAGATTCTGCTAAGGAACAGCTGCTGAAAATGTAGCCTTGACAACTGTAGTTCTAAAGGAACGAAGTGAGCTGCCTGCACTGGTCTGGCGTAAATAACAGCTGTGTATGGAGAACGGAGCAGTGACCTTAGGTCATCAGCCACCCGTGGAGGTTGGAGATTGGAACAGCTGCGGGCACTAATCTACAACAACAATATTTAATTAATTGCTCCGTAATATAAAGCGGAGTGCTGGACTGTGCTGGGGAGACTGTGTACCTGAATCTATCTTAGTAGACAAGTAAACATCATGGTCTTGGATAGATCATTGATATCTCAGACCCGATCTTCTTGCATGCTACTGTTAATTTTCAGTTTGCATCACAATCATAATCATCTAGGATACTCTGTGCATGAACTTCATGGACAATGCCCATTCTCCCTTTCGATGGAGCCACTTGTTGTCACGTGCTACTGCGGGCGAAGTTCAACAGAAGAGCCAATCGGAGCGCCTCCTTGCCTGACCGCCTTGATTAGCGCCTTTCTCGACTTTTTTTTTCTTCCCTTCGCAGTTGCAATTGAGCAGTGGAATCGAGTGCGAGAGATATTCTTTGGGTCTCTGGGTGAGGAACTCGTAAATCAGTCATTATGGCTGCGCAGAAAGTCAAGAAGTCCTCTTCGTCGAAGAAGGAGCAGTCTGCTGCGTCCCAGCAGAAAGTCAAGGTAAATTCGCTACTATTTCCGGACTTTCGGGAATGCTCTGTATAGTTCTGAATCTCGCTTACTGACATATTCTCTTGATTCAGCAGGGAAAAGTCAACAAGAGCACCGTGACTGCTCCTCCAGCCCAGCTTGTCGCCGCAGTTTCCGTGTTTTTGTCTGAGTACGGTTTTACCAAGGCTAGCGAAGCCCTTGCCAAAGAGACGACTCGCCAGTCTAAACCGGACGCCGAGAATGTCCCATCTCTGCTTGAGCTCTTCAAGGCCTGGGAAAGAGATGCCAAAGGCTCCACGGTGAAGAAAGCGGCCAGCCCCAGCAGCTCCAGCAGTGACGATAGCTCCATTAGCGAGGACAGTGACAGCAGCTCCGACGAGTCGAGCGATTCTGATGTTGAAATGGACGATGCCCCCAAGCTGCAGTCGAAGAAGAAGGTTTCTAGGGAGTCATCTCCGTCATCGTCTTCATCTAGCAGCTCTGACAGTGATGCGGATGATGAAGATGAGGACGAGGCTCCCGAGGCTCCCGCTCCCGCGGCCAAGTCGGCTGGTGTGAAGCGCAAGGCAGAATCGAGCTCTTCCTCTTCCGACTCAGATTCGGACTCAGACTCAGACCCAGATTCTAGTTCAGACGATGAAGCACCGAAGGCAAAGAAGGCGAAGCTGTCATCTAAGTCTGATTCTTCCTCGTCATCCGAGTCCTCCGACGATGCCTCCTCGGATTCCGATTCGGAGTCGGATTCTTCCTCTGACAGCGATGAAAGTGACGAGAGTGCTTCATCTTCGTCATCAAGCTCGGACTCTGACTCGTCTTCCGACGATTCTTCCTCTGAATCCGAGAAGGATGCTTCCAAGCAAGCCGATAAGAAGGCCTTGAAGGCTGCTACCAAGACCCCACTCCCTCCGTCCGACTCGAGCAGCACTAGCGATTCTTCCTCTTCCCCATCTTCAAGCGAAGATTCTTCAGAGAGTGAGAAGGATGACAAGGATGGCAAGGTCTCAGCTTCGCGGAACTCGTCTACAGACACCACTGGCACTCTTCAGCCCTCCGACTCTGATGCGCAGAAGCCTTCCAACAAGTCTACCGCGGCGACTTCGTCCAATTCCAGCCCCGCCCCTAGCAAGGTGCAACCAAACAAAAAGCACACTGGTGCCCGTCCTACGCCCTTGGCAGCATTGAGCGAATTGCCGCATAACCATCCCTCGAACGCCTACGTCCCCTACGCTTACGCGGAACGCGCATACAAGGATCTGTCCGTTACCCGCGGGAAAGGCTTCACCAAGGAGAAGAATAAGAAGAAGCGTGGCTCGTACCGCGGTGGTCCCATTGACATCTCAGGGGGCAAGGGCTTCAAATTCGAAGATTAATAGCATAAAATCAAGAAACGGAATCTTATATTAATCTTACTGTTGACTATTCAATTTTCATCGCCCGGCAATGTGGGCAGAACTTCAACGGGAAATGTTTATCATCTTTTTTTATTTAAAGGAACAGACAAGTTATACTTGGGAGTGATGCCGCGCGGATAGGCTTCATTTCCAGGTTGCTTGATGTTTGCCTACGTCCACTCTGTTTGGAAGCAAGGCGCTGAAGGAGCTAATCATGATTCTTGTGTTTTTTTTTCATGACTATTCTTATTTTCTGTGACAATCATGTTCTATATAGAACTTTAGAATTTTTCTAGTTTTTTCTTCCTAGTCCAAAAGTCCAAAAAGTGATCATTTGTTCTGTCAATATCCTCCTTTTCATTGCTGATCATGGTATTGCGGTATTGAATCAATCCTCCCCGATGCATCATTAGCAAAACAGCATCATCTATAGGTACTCGCAGTCTATATGGATCTATGGAAATCAAACCGCCAACCCCAGCCGCGTTCAGTATAATTCATAAGTTGGTGATAGCAGAGAAGATCTATACTCCATACCCCAAGAGTGAACCACTGGTCAACGATGCCCGAGGTAAAATAAGAAGACTTCTAGCTGTCTCGACGCCTCCACGCCCCATCCTCCCCCAGCGGTTCCCATCTCCGATCCCAGCCCGTTTCGCGCTCATGCCTGGCATCCGCATCTTCTAATGACCAGAACGGTCGCTGACTCCTCAGCTTCGAGGTGCTGCTCAAGTCCTCAGGATCCGGCCGCTCGTATCCGGACAGCTCGAGCACCTTGTTCCCAAGTGGAGCGGATTTGCTCATGTCCAAGTCCAGAGCGAGGTTTTCCTCATACCATCTGCTGTTGGGGCCAGTAAGGTCATCCGTCGACGCAAAGTCGAGTCTGAGAACGCCTTCTACGATCCCGGCATAAATGGTAGGTGATGACGGGGAAGGCGAGGACATGGTGTATATCGGTCCACGATATGAGCGGATATCGTTGCGCGCATGGCTAGTGCGCGCTTGCCTTCCCCCCCTATATGAGGAATTCGGAGGCCGATGGGACAAGAAGATAGAGAAATCTCTGCGCGGCCGCGCGGGCGAATTTCGGATTCTATTCACGTGCGAATTAGGCTGCCGTCGCGGTGAACTGTTAGGAGATTGGGAGAGGAGAGCGCCTCTAGCATCGAAGTAGCTGTAGGTGTTCTTGTGCATGCGGAGATCGAATATTTTAAGGACAGCATCTCCTCCTGCTCCGACTAAGAACCTGTCATGCCCGAAGGGATGTACGCAATAGATGGGATTGCCGTCTGTTGTGTCTCGATACGTGGCCTCGTAAGCGTCGTTCGAGCGAAGATCATGAAGTCTGCATCGGTGAACGAATAGACTATTAGCAAGTTCGGTGACTTTCGAAAGTCTCAACGATCTCTATAATAGATCATACGTACCTGACCGCACGATCACCCCAACCTGCAAGGAACACATCTCCAGGCGCTCCTCCTCCTGTCTGTGGAGTGATAGGAGCGATTGCGCTGACATTTGCTTTCCAAGAAATACCAATTCGGTCGTCCAAATCCAACAGGTCCACTCCGATCTCACAGTACGTAGATACACTATCTGGAGAGATCGTGGAGATGGACAGTGAATTTCTCAAACCTCCAGTCCCCACGGCAATCCGGCGAGGTGACAAGAACTTCGAGTATTGTTGGCGTGCTCTCTCGTCAAGCTTAACTCGCAAACGCGCAAATGGCTCGACCTCGGCCTCTCCCGTTGTCGTATGGTAGAATGCGATGGATCCATTGCCAAAATGGGCAGCAATTATAGGCTCTGGCCCATCACTGAGGTCCATTCGATCCAAATTTAACCCATACGTCAAAAATTTCTGCCTGTATTCATGGTTTGCCTCATCTGGTGAGACGACGAGATGACTAATATCCCCGACCACTCGACCGAAGATCAAGTGCTCCTTGCCGGCTTCTTTGTGATAGTGTTCTGGTCTCAGTAGACGAACGTCGCAGATGTCATCCCAGCTGCTTATAATCCCCAGATCATTGAACACAAGCCACTTTTCCTTTTTGCGTCTCCCAGACTCCTTGATCCGTATCACTATTTCATCCGCGGCGCCCCATGTAACAACTTCCCGTCGATCGGCCCATCGGTCCCCCGTCCAGACTTCATAGGAATCAATTGCCGGACGGTATCCAAGGGTAGGATTGTCCCACCTTGTCGACTGGTGAGACCCAACTTTGCTTGCATCTTCTGGCGGCAGCACAAACCGGCAGATTATGGCATGTCTGTCCAGAGCTCGAGAACGTGACGTCAAGGCTTGGGCTGCATCTCTCCAAAATGGCGGGATCTGGATGGATGGAAATCTGCTCTGGAGAAAGGCGCGATAGATCCGAGAATCCTCAGCGGTAATGACCTTGTGAAGTCGTCGACAGGTTTGCGCAAGATGAGCCACAGCACTTGCAGTGGGCAGGTGTATCGCAATATGATATATGATCTCAGAGGGCAATTCGGAGAGCATCTTGTCCTTGGAGTAAATAAGAACTCATTGAGCAAGTTCGTGGATTGTATAGAACTATAATGGCTGATATGGAGCTCTCTACTTGACTGTCAGAAGCACACTTTGGAGTAAACAAAGAATAAAACGGAAATGTGAGCGCTCACATGGTAGACACAAGAAACGCTGAGATGTTGTACGTGGCATATAAGTGTCTAAATTCCAAATATTTGTAAAGCTCTCCAGTTCTATTAGCCGTCTCTTGAAAAGACAGAAGCAACTTGGTCTAAAGTGTCAGAAGCTGACGAAGAAGTTTCTGTCAAACAGAATGACGTTGATAGGAGAAGCTGATCGCTTTGGCGCTGGACCATGTTGAATTAACGAGCACCAGCACTATAGCAAGATCAGCACCTTGAAACTGGCCCATTCATTTCAAGAAGTATCATCAGCAGGGGAAGAACGGATTGTGATGAGGAGAGGTAAATCATGTTGGCAGAAAATGATTAATAACAACAAGATTGTGCCATTATGTCATCCGGCAGTCGGGTCTATCTCTCTCTTATCGCTTTTTATCGGAAGTTCCCTCGTTCTAATACCTCCATATGCGGGGGAGCAATTATCAAATCGAGGCTTCTGGAATTTGAGCCAGAGTCCGACCTCAGAATGCGAGGTTATCTCGTCGAATGGTTCTTGGGATGATAGGCTGAAAGATCTTGGAATTCTACAATACATACTACTATCCCATCATACTACTACCATCCACCCACTGCGCTGTGCCTGGAAACGGCGTTTAGCCACTATATCTTCGCGACCCTTTTGGAAACGATTGCTTCTACTTGACCCGGTCGACAATCTGCGGCATTCGGGATTGAGATACATTTGAGGGAAGCCTCGGGAGAAAGGATTTGTTGTGACAATTACTATCTTGCCTTACGGTCCTATTTACAATTTATGTCACTATGGCACTACCATCCTTCTCAACGTTGGCAATTGCGCTCTTCATCCTATTTGTCCTCTACAAATGCATAATATATCCTGCCTTTCTGTCTCCTCTTTCCAGAATCCCTAACGCACACTGGACAGCTCCGATATCACCTGCCTGGATTCTTTGGCAACGGTTCAGGAGCCAGAACAACCGCACGATCCATGCAGCTCATCAGAGACTTGGTCCCATCGTCAGACTGGCTCCATCGGAGATTTCAATCAACTGTGTTGAAGGAGGCATCAAAACGGTCTACACTGGCGGTTTTGAGAAACATGACTGGTATCCGCGGGTCTTCGGGTCATTTGGGTGAGCTTATACATTCAGTTTACCAATGACATTAGTCTTTGAGCTATGGAAACGATACGCTTCGAATGATGATCCTAATGCAAACTCTTTTCATTTCCATTTCTAGAACAGTCAGCATGTTTACCATGACTGGAAGCAAGCCTCACTCGACTCGGAAGCGAATGCTATCAAACATCTACTCGAAGTCAGTGCTTCAGTCGTCTCCTCAGCTACGAGTGATCTCGCGCGCAATCATCTTCGATCGGCTGCTTCCAATATTGAATGAGGCGGCAAAGTCGCAAGATCCGGTTGACGTTCATGATTTAAACCAGGGCTTGACCATGGACTTTGTCTCTGCGTACCTCTTCGGCCTCGCAAACGCAACCAACTTTCTGCAAGACAAACCCTTCCGGCAGACCATGCTCCATCTCTATCAATGCAGGAAGCCATTCGAATTTTACCATCAAGAAGTCCAAAATCTGGTTTCCTGGGCGAGGTTTCTGCGTCTTCCCCTGATCCCAAAATGGTGCGATGACGCTAACACAGTCCTTGATGCCTGGTGTCTGGAATTGTGCGACAAAGCAGAGAATTCCATCTCGTCGACCGATCTAAGTGTAGAGCCAGTGGTATACAAACAACTGAAGCAGGCAATCTCCAAGCAACTGCCACCCAAAGCAGATGATCCAGAGTTACACGCAGAAGCTCTCAAACAGCAACGCCTGGAGATTGCCTGTGAGATGTACGATCATCTCACAGCTGGCCATGAGACTAGTGCCGTTGCCCTGACCTACTTGCTCTGGGAGCTCTCCAAGCATCCCGATCTACAGAAGGGACTTCGAGCTGAATTGCTGACTCTGGACCCTCCTATCGTTTATCCCCAGTCATCTCCGTCGGCAGAACTCCCGCCTGCGAAGTCCATCGACGGATTACCACTGCTGGAAGCAATTGTCATGGAAACTTTGCGCCTCCATGCTCCAATCCCTGGAATTCAGCCACGAGTGACACCCTACCCGTCCTGTACCCTGGTCGGACACGCGGGTATTCCTCCGAATACAAGAGTCAATGCACAGGCTTACTCTCTGCATCGCAACCCGGAAGTCTTCCCAGATCCAGAGACGTGGCAGCCCAAACGGTGGCTCAAATCGAACCGAGATTCTGACCTTGACGAGATGCGCCGATGGTTCTGGGCTTTTGGAAGTGGTGGACGCATGTGCGTCGGAAGCAATCTAGCATTGCAAGGTGAGATACCTACATCACCTTCGCCTCGGCAAGAACATTGTTCTAGCTTGAGAAGCTCGCTGACTCGACCGCTTATGATTTAGAAATGAAACTAGTGGTGGCGGCTATCTACACGAATTTCAAGACAAGCATCGTCAATGATGATGATATGGAAGCAATTGATGCTTATACAGTCAAGCCAAGAGGGGAGAAATTAATACTTAGATTTGACGAAGCCTAGATACTAGCAGTTAAAGGGTTTCTAGAAGGATGATCCTTAAATTTCATGTTGAGTGTTATCTTAGATACGTCTCTCTTGCGACACTGCCAAAGCCTGGAATAGACAGGTTTTTCCCCGTGTCAAGAAGGAGAAGTCCAAAGCAATTCCCAATTCTGCGGTTTGTCAAAGTCGCTGGAGAATACTTCTCGCAATTCATGCCTAACCGCCGCTTATCCCAGCAATTTGACCATCGAAACTTTCCTGAATGTTGATCGAGTTGAATTCAATGCAAATGTCGGACATGCTAATGTACAGATAGATAGGTATAACTCCCACCCAACCCTCTCTTCTCTAATTTTTGTGAAATAAAACAGATCCATTCCCAAAAACTCCGATTATAAGCACAGAAGCTCACTTCCGGCCCTCGAATTGTGCGGCTCAACTTGACATGTGAGTTTTGTCCATACACAAGGCCTTCGGTGAGTATTTCGACGACGAACTCGGTGACGGGTATATGTATCTAGCCAATACGATCCTCCTTCTTCTTAGGGCCGACAACCTTCGGGTACATTCTCATGAGGTGGTAGTTGATGGTGTTCTTCTTGTTGCCCTTGGGTTTCTGTAGAGAGGCGTATCAGCAAAGTGTCCCTCGACGATTGGTTTGCGCCACCGTTGCAGAAATGGTGGTAACGTACCGGTGCGTCCATGCATTGTCTCAACTGTTGTTCGAGAGCTGCGCAGCCCTCCGCGCCGTAACCGGAGGAGGCCCAGCAACCTAGAAGCGCGTAGAGTTAGAATCGAATCCGGTTGTAGTCGTTTCATAGAATAGGAATTGAAGGGGGTGAATTGAGGAATCTCGGTCCGCATGCGCGAGCAACAATCGACGGCAAGAAGTCACGGAAATTGTTGAGAGGGACTTACTCAGCATTGAGGACATGACAGTCACACAAGGATTCTGTTCATGCTGATTCGGACGACGAACTCGGAGATGGGGGATGGTCTGCAGGCGGACGGGGTTGAGACGGGTCACCGCCCCTTTAGAAGGCATGTTGGCAGTCTGTGAAAGGCTAATGATCTTCGAAGTGGACGAAATAAACTGAGTTATCTCCAGATCGTCCAAAAAACACCGAAGAGCAGACGAAGATGAAGCCTTCAAAGCGTAACTTGTCGGAAATCTTTCGGAGGTGCCAAGACTTGACCCATTTTTTACTCCGCGGAAGTGGATGACATAAGCATCTCGCTGTCACTTATCTACATACATAGATAAACGGAGAGCGAAGTCTCACGCTTGACTTCGTTCTTGGTCCTCAGATTTGAGTGTGAGATGAGTGGGAAGCATGCATCCATGTCCAGTTTGGGTTGCGTTTGCTCTCTACATGCGCCCAGAGCGCAGATTTTCCGATCGCGATCCAGATACTTCTCTATAGTATCGCCTCGGAGGCAGAATGCATCGTCGAAACCGGAGGACAAATCTGAGGCGGCGTCCTCAATATCGGAGCCTAATGAGGAGGGCCCAATGTCGAGGAGGCTGGCTGATATGACTGAACAGGCAATCCTCGAAGGCGGACGATCCGCTCGCAGGAACATAGAGCAAGCGGGGTTCTCGGAGGAGTTGAAGAAAAAGCTCGAGGAGAGGATAGCAGCGAGTTCTTTCAAGAGCAAGCATGCTGCTGCTCATTCTATTGCCAATATGCCGGTTGGTGCCATGCTGTTACTCTCCCACCCCATTTTCTCCTTGATACTTACTATTGTTAAAAGTCGAGTGCAGGACAAGGAACCCGCGATATAGCCGCCGCCGCACCTTGGACAGGAACAGAAAGCCTTCACGATTCCGCTCTGCGCATGCTTGACGGCTCCAAGAAACAGATCCGAGTACCGTTCAAGATACCCCAGCCGGGACCGGTCAATTTCCAAATCGCGCCGAAAGGCAAGCAATCTACCGGTGCACGACTTGCGAGCGCAAGAGAACGCACTTCTACATACACATTGAGTCAGAGCCCTGGGTTATCCGACGCTGAGCGGGAAGCTATGCGCAGGGAGATGCAGGATAGATTCTTGCCAGGCGCGAGGGCAATGCCGATGACGCTTCAGGGTCTTTCGTCTCTTGCAAATGAGCGGATCGAGGATGCAATGGCACGCGGACAATTCAAGAATATACCAAGAGGCAAGGGTGTCAATGTGCAGACGGACCATAATGCGAATAGCGCATTTATTGACACGACGGAGTATTTCATGAACAAGATTATTCAGAAACAGGAGATCGTACCGCCGTGGATCGAAAAGCAGCAGGAGCTAGCAAAAGAGGTCGACAGATTCCGTCAACGGTTAAGAAGTGACTGGAGGCGGCATGCTGCAAGGTTAATCGCAAGTGAGGGAGGGTCTCTGGAGGCGCAGATGAAGCGTGCTCGAGCCTATGCCGCGGCGGAGGCTCGGTTGCGAGAGAAGTCACAGATCGAGGCGTCGTTTAAATCCGCTGGAGAATCGGAACATTCGGTCAGTCAACTGAATAGTGATGGTCGGATAGTCCCAAAGCCGTCTGCTGCCAGTTCTCTTGAGCCTGCTGCCGAATCAAAATCTGAAAACGACAGCGAGGAACCGCTTCCCCATGTCCCGCCGTTACGTGATCCAGACTACCTCTCCATCGAGCGTTCTTACCACGAACTGGCCATAAAGCATATCAACGCACTTACTCGCTCGTATAATCTTCAGGCGCCTCCGATCGCGCAAAAGCCATACCTTAATCTGGAGCGTGAGCTGTCGTCGTGTTATGCGGACGTGGCGCCGACTCTGGTCGAGGAAATTAGACGACGAGCGACGGAAAAGGCTCAAAGTCCCTCGTCCTTCGTACAAGCGAAGTCGTCCGGGATACTGGACTCCCTGGGGACGACGCAGACCGTACGGGTGTACGATGAGGACAAGTCTAAAGGATATGGATTCAAACAGTTCTGGAGAGATCTATTCTCGAAAAGGGAAGACGGACAGGCAAGGTAGCATAAGAACGAATGTGATCGTGCATTAAACTACATAAAGATGACCCATTGCATTCGCGGCAGGAAAAACAACTTCTGGCGTCAATGAGTGGAAAGGTGTTTTGGTGTACAATAAAGAAAGGTCATCACTTCCGGGGATACTGTATAAAAGATACCTCAAACACGCAAGCTAGCTTCCAGCGGATCCAATGTTCCCTGTAGCCTCAAGTGCACACAACATGCGGACGAGACCATCTTCGACCCAATCTTGAAAAAATCTCTTCAGGCTCTTTTCTCCAAAGAAATCTCCATCTCAGACGATTTGATGTTCCTCCGATAGACTTTCTTGTCGCGGCATGCTCCTGGATTTCCTGAAAAAGACAAGGCGAACAGCTTCGTCGAGCCTCAGACCGACGCAGGACTGAACCCAGATATCGAGCGTCACTTTAAAAATGTAGAGACTCCAAATCGACATTGCCACGCAATATACAACCTTCAGCAGAATCGGAACAGCACTACCCGCTGAGGAAGTATATCGTCGAAGAGCGGCATCGACGATGAAGTACTGAGAAATCACGGTCGTAACGCCTAGCCAAAGAGACAGCGTCGCTAGACAAGCACGCATCATCTGCCGGTTTCTCCATTGCGAAAATTTGCTCCAACTGCGCAAGGCAGCAGAGACCCGAGACTTGTCTGCTCTTAGAGCGACCGGAAGGCTGTAAGCGACGATGACGATCACGAACAGAACGAGAATCGGAGTAAACAGCGAGCCTCGAAACGTCACTGTCAACCATGCGACTCGATCTAACGACGGCTCGCCGCCTTGAGTGCTGCTACCTGAGGACCTTCCCTCCAGTGCTCTTCGTTTGAGCGGGATGATGAATTGATGCCACGGTATCTTGGGGAACCCGCCGGGTGGCCATCCAGCCTGTCCCATGTCCGAATCTCCGAACGGCAGACGAGAGATGATCTCCAAATTTCCGAGCCAAATCTCGTTGACCGCGTTGCCCTGTTTGTAGAAG
Source organism: Evansstolkia leycettana (assembly GCA_000787455.1). Classification (NCBI taxonomy): domain Eukaryota; kingdom Fungi; phylum Ascomycota; class Eurotiomycetes; order Eurotiales; family Aspergillaceae; genus Evansstolkia; species Evansstolkia leycettana. The sequence goes on along the minus strand of JSYV01000100.1, from coordinate 29,278 downwards.
TCGGGAGACCTCACACCATGATTGACGGAGAGTTTGTGGCCCATGCTGATAAGAGGATAATGAAGTGACGGTGAGGAATGAGGATACAGCTGAATCTAGAGCTTGAGACTGCGAGTAGTGAATGGAACGGAAGCGAATGAAGATATGCTGATGAAGGAAAGGCTGAATGATATCTTCATGCGTGCTCCGTGGAATGATGCAGACCCAGCAGCATTGACGTTGAGACAAGGCGTGCGCCCTTCAAGATTTTGGAGATGGACCTGGAATACTGCATTGACAAGAAATCACGATTTGAAGGAAGAAAGCATCCGCTCTCATGGCGGCTTCCGTTCAATGATGACCATTTCCATCGGTGAGAGGGCACCAAGTGAAAAGACGAAAGGAAAGGGCAATGGTGCTTGACACACTCATCACGATGTATTAGGACGCGATAACATTGATGATCTCCTCGAGAATTCTTGCCATGTTGTGCAAATTGACAGCTGGCTTGTTCAATCGAGTTTCTATACACGACTTGAATACTTTATCCCCAGTTCTCTTCACACCGGAGGAGATGGCATGTCCAATCAAGACATCTGCCGAGTAGGTAGTCTAGTAAGCAATTAGAAATAAATAGTAGTAATTAAATGTATCAAGCTGTAAAATCTTCATTTGAAGACAACTAGACTAGTATGGTCTAGCACTTTGAGTCTCTCTGACTGGCATTAAAATGTAAGATGTCCAGAAAAGATGAAGCAGTCTTTGAACGGCCAGGCGCTGCCGTCTGGGGGCCCTGTGCTGCGATTTGCTTGGGCTTGCAGGAGACCGTCAGGGCCGGGATAGAGCCGGGCGCGTATTTGAACCAACAGCAGGCCAGATCAGGGGCCTTTACAGATGCCCAAGAGTAATGGAGGAAAGTCAATAATGATACTTATCGATTCTCGAGTAGCGACGATGTTTTATCGGATCCACACATTGATCATCTCAACTTCTTAGTGAACGCAGCTGCTCCAAATCCAAAGGATAATGGGGGATCATCCTTCGACGCTCAAGAAAGATAACGAATGGAGAAGACTTTGATGGCACTGGAAATTTACCCTGGATTCACTGGGATTCTCAAGAGGACTTAAGAATAGGTAGGTACTCCGTATATCTGATGTCTTTCAATGCAAGCGACACTGCGATTCTTGCAATGATTTATATATAACAATCACCAGAACGATAATCGTGGGCAAGTTTTTCTCAAATGCAAAAGAAGTCACAGTTGCAATTATTTCGCGAATCGATCACTGAGTTCAAGTGGGGTAACAACTCGTAGAAGCAAACTTCTGTCCAAGTCCAATCCGATCTGCTCACAGACGATTCTACTGTGCTAAGTCACTATCATCACTATCCTCACGGTACTAATTTCAGGGATACCTCCAATCCTAGTCCAGAAGTGACGGCCTCGCCAGCAACGCTATCACAAACGGCGAGCAGCCCTGGATCGCCATTCGACCCTGGTCTCTTTGCGCCTGCAACCTTGCCCACCATTGTTCACATCGTCACACCCAATCGGTCGACTCAGCAGCGTCTGCAAGACAATCCCCGCGAATTCACACAGCAGATCCGGCCACAAATGGCTTCTATTGCATATATCTCCTGCCGCCCCGGCAGATGTGTAACTCCACCTCTGTCTGTAACAGATTTGCGGACTCGTTTCGAATCCTCGATATGCGTCGTGGTACTTAATCTCTGCGGGCCATGACCATGACGGCCGTCCCATGTCGGACTTCAACTTCCATGCTCGTTGCGGTCCTCGCGGCCAATATTCATTATATCGCTGGTGCTGAGCTGGTCTCTCTTTCGCACGTCGAAATCGACAAGCAAGCTGTGACTCGTCGGGCAGAAGATATCTTGCTGACGCCCACAGTGGATCAATCGCTTCTTGCCATTCAAATTGGCGGTATTGTCGGCGCATACGTGATCTCAGTTGCGGTTTTCCTCTCCCTTCTGCTCTTCGTTGGACGTCGTCTGCGACGACAAGTGGAATCATCCAACTATACGCTGCAGATGGAAATGATAACACCCGGAAAGCCATCAATCAGTATGGATCCCAGTCCTGTGACTCCGATTTCTGCCAATCTGCCCAGTCCCAATAAAACGAGCGGTTTCAACATGTCTTGGAACAGCCTGACCAGAGGCCACAAGTCTCAAGCTTCTGGCAATACGAGTGTCGTTACCATTGATGAATCGGTGGTTGCGTCTGACCGGCGCAGAGCGCAGGAGGAAATGGAAATGCTTTACGCTGCGGTGATGGCGCACGATGCGGAAAGAGCCGCTGGCATTACTGATGCCAGAGGCACTCATTTATCTCGCGAAGAGCTCCCTCACGAACCCCGCTTGAAACCACCACCTAGTCCTCGCTCAAATTCACGACTATCCAAGATATCGCCTCTCTCGCTCTTCAGTTCGAACTCCCGAGGATCAACGAGCTCTAACAAGCTTCGATCTCCGCGGCTATCTATCCGAAAGCTGCCTATATCTCCCCCGATCCAGTCTTCGGATATCACAGCATCCACCTTCTATGGTGAGGACCAGGAGCCGCTCACACCCCGATACTACAACCCCGGGCCTCCTCCAGCGGCCCCTCAATCTCAACCCCAGGTTAGCCTAGGAAAGCCACAGGGACGAGCTGCCGCTCCCGCACCGCTCAGCCTGACAGCCGCTGGCCATGGCTCGTCATCCTTGCCACTCCGCGACGCCTATCCACTCCAAAGCGCACCGGCGACCAAGACGACCATTCTGGAACGCCCGGAACATCTCAGAAATGGGCCCCGGACTGGCGTTGCTACCCCGTACAGTCCGTATATGCCCTTCACTCCCGTGACGCCTATCACGCCTAGCCGCATGGTGACGAAGCGGCAGCGCAAGCGAGAGGACAAGGAGAATGGGCTACGCGTGCTCATGGAAGACGACCTAGTCAAATCTGATGATGAGATGTGGGGATATTAGGGAAGATTTAGGAAGTTTGAGATGTTCAATCGGGCAATCTCATGACATTAGATACATACCCATTCCTCTTTTTGACGGCTGAATTTTTTTTTTTGCTCTACTCTATCGACCTTTCTTGACCATTTCAGTTCATCTCGAATAGCGTAATGCAAAGTGAACTCGGATTTCCTCAAGATACTCTGACAGGAGAGTGGATGTACCTTGTGAAGTTGCATATAGATCCAAAAGTGACCCCTTGGGAGCCATTGGGTTAGCTGCTGCTCCTATATCAAACATAGGTACATAGCGCCGTCCATGCTCGAAGCTGGAGCTATCTACAACCTATCTCCGGGAACCAACCCGAGCATCAAGTATTGTTATTCCCGATTCCCGCAAGCTGCCCACTGCTAGCAGGGCATAAACTTACCTCCATCCAGCGGATCCAGTTTATCTCCGAGGACGTTGGAATCTCCTGTCTCTACGACGTACTTAAACTGCAAGCACACCGCCATTGTCGAGGGTTGTTTTCGTATTATTGCTCAAACGAGCATATCTTCGAGCAGCCTAATTATTTTACACCTGTTTGACTGCCAAAAGTCTTCATCAATCTTGCAGTGCCAGCGACTGATCAGTCTCGGAGATTCGGGGCTCGCTCTCTCCGCCCCAGAAGCTCCTCTGTCGTCATCGGTCTCGGTCCATTCTTTCTCAATACGAGCGCAGGGCAACTGGACCACGGGTTTTGCTTCCTCTGTCTAGTCCCTCGGTTCCATCTATCTAAATTCTCTAGATTCCATTCTATTCCTTTAGCTTTGATCAGCTTCTTGTTCTTGTCTTCGCTCGTCGTCCGCTTCTATCTCCCTACGCTTCGTTTACTTCGTAATCTTTCCATCTTTGGACATCCAATCTTCTGCATTGATCTGGTTCAATCCTTCATATGAATCTATCATTATGCCTCTCACGATCCTCTCCGGCAAACGGCTGCATTCGCTGCTGTTGTCGCTAACCCGCGACGAGATCATTCAGTTACAGCGTAATCTCGCCGATGCATTGCGGGAATACTCAACCGGTACCCAGGACGAAGGCTGCTCCGCTACCTACCAGCCGCACCGGACAGCCATCACCCGGCGGAATGGCTGCACGACGCTCTTCATGCCGGCCAGCACGGGCCAGACGCTCGGTATCAAGACTATTTCCTTGCAAGACAACGGCAAAGCTGGCTGCGAGATTGAAACCGGCTCTGATCTTCCAGACGGTGAAATGACGGCGTCACGTTCACGCTCGGGAGCGAGAGACTCGATGACTTCGCTGTCATCCGACGTGAGTGAATTATCCGTTTCCTCCAACGAAGAAGAGTTGAGCTCTTCGACTAGCAGCAGCACTAACTCGCTGCTTTCGGGTTGCGTCAACCGCCAACCCGTCGCATCTGGTCTGTCTACAACGATGGGAGCTTGGCCTGGAGCTGGCACCCGAGACACCTCGCCGCGGGGCAGTGTGTATCTCCTCGACGACGATAGTCTGCCTTTTGGGCTCATCAATGCGCAGGAATTGACCCCCTTCCGAACCGCATTGACGTCGCTGATGCTCTTCAACAAGCGCAAGCGCGTGCGCACACTGACCGTCTTCGGTGCCGGCAACCAGGCTTACTGGCACATTCGACTAGCCTTGATTCTACGTGGGTCGGAGATCAAGCGGGTCTACATTGTGAACCGATCGTTTGAGCGTGCGGCAGAACTTCTGAAGGACATCTACTCGCCTGAGAATTCGAGTTGGCGAGGCGACGTCAAATTCTCTGCCGTTAGCAGCGATTTCGGCGAATACCCGCGCATCCTGAAGCAAGCCGTCCGCAAGGCGGACGCCATCTTCTGCTGTACTCCGTCCATTGAACCGTTGTTTCCCCCGGAATTCCTTACCTCGCGCGAAGGACGACAGAAAGGCCGGCTGGTGAGCGCCATTGGATCATATAAGCCGCACATGACCGAGCTGCACCCGGACATCGTACGCGATGAGGTCAGGGCGGATTCCCACCACCGCCACTACCACAAACATACGAAGCGAAGCGGCGTGATTGTTGTGGACAGTCTGGACGCTGCCTTGAAGGAGGCGGGAGAGCTCGTCCAGGCGGGGATCAAGCCAAACCAGGTCGTCGAGGTGGGCGAGCTGCTGATGGTGAAGCAGGCTTCTCGTCTAGCGGCTGAACCGGACTCTGCGGAGGAAAAGAATCTGCGCGACTGGGTTCAGCGCGGTACTGTGATCTACAAGAGTGTAGGATTGGGGTTGATGGATCTTGTCACAGGAGGAGATTTGATTCGTTTGGCTCGGGAGAGGAACATTGGAACCACCGTTGAGGACTTCTGAAGGTCACTGGGCCGACTCGGTTGAGTGTGTGTATTTTGTATGATCATGGCGTTTGTTTCCGTTTGAGTGTTTCTGGTCGCGTCCATATTTTATACCCCATTCACGACACTGTCATGTGAGTATTTTCGGAGCCCGAGGATTCGGGTTGGATGTTTTCTTTCAGAAAATTTTTCTAGTTAGCGTGATTCGGATGCCGAGGAATTCTTTATTGGCGACATTGTTGGCAGCAGTGACGAGCAAGACAAGATTGTAACACTCAATGACAAGCAAGATGCACAAAGAAATCCCAATGTAAATATAAGATACTGCTCAAGATACTGTCCATCATACAATTAAAGATGTGTGCATTTCGCACGGTTGAATGAAACGAGCAAGAGGGCTTTGTTTTCACTTCCCCGCATGTCGACGTCAGTCAACGGGCCGCAAACATCATACGATACGGAAGAAGATCACATTTCACTGTTCCTCGAGCTTCATGGTCAGTCATTTGCAACCACAATTCTGTAATTCTAATCGTCCCTTCTACCGCTCCAGTTCTCCTAGAAATGCCGTCTCCAACCTGCTATCTGCCCAATGGCATGAGCTTCACCGTCACGCCCGTCTTCGGCGGCGTCACCTTCAAGTCCAATGACATGAATCCTCACCATTCAGCGTTTCCCCCGGGCTGGACGGTGATGATCCACACGAATATCAAACCATCAGAGGATGACGCGGAGCACCCAACGACAACAGATGCCGAAGTTCCCGATGAAGAAGGGCGTGGACGAGATGCGAGTGACGAAACCGAGGACTACGACTCCGGTTACATCACTCGCTTTACGAAACCCACCTTACGAGACGATTCGCTGTACATATCTTCTATCGTGAACCCTCCCAGCAGCGACTACCAACCCGCCCATTCTCCCACCCGCCATATCGCCATGATGCTCTGGGCTACGCTCCTGTGGTACTTCCACGAGCCGGAACCGGATCTCCATCAATACGCCGCGGCATCAGCGCAGACGCCACTATCCGGGAAACCCAAGGGGGACTGGCGCGTGAATATAAAGCGAGAGGGGATCTTCAAGGGGCGGCATCTGCTCCAGAAACTCGAACGGATGGGCCTCATCGCCACCGAAGAGTCGTGCGTGGGGTTAGATCCGCTTGAGGCGCGGGATGTGACCGGCTGGTCCAATATGTTCGTGAGCCGGAGGAGCTTCTGGCAGATCGATCCGCGGATCTTCCTGTTCACCTTGACACCGAAGGGTGTGCTGCCGTCGCCGTTTCCATCCAGACGAGAGTCGCCGTGTCGCGACGGCACACGGACAGTGGAGAGTGGCCCGGTATTATTGCCCGGGGCATGTGGCTTGTTTGATGCGGTCCCAGGTCCCTTCCGGTCTGGCAGCCACCTGCCGACCTTCTTTCCACCGGCCCCGACACAATATACATTCACCGACGGCGTTCGGCATCCTATCCGACCGAAGCCGCCTCATCAGGGCGAGATATTCTACATCCGGTATATCCCTAGTGTGCAGCAGTACCTGTCCTTCAGGGTCCCGTACTTTCCATCTTCTTCCGCGTCGTCCACGCCAGCTGCACCAGCTCCTGGCCAAACTCAGTCTGCTTCGGTGTCGATCCTAGAGCTCCGCGCCGCCCCTGTCAGCATGTCCTCAGACATAGAAACCCTGCACAGATGGATGAATGATCCCCGCGTGAGCGCGGCATGGGGCGTGGCCGGTCCACGTTCCGTGCAGGAGCAGTTTCTGCGCGCAAACCTTACATCTCGTCATAGTTTCCCGGTGATCGGATGCTGGGATGGGAAACCCTTCGGATATTTCGAGATCTACTGGGTCAAAGAGGACAGACTCGGCCGGCTTCTAGGCGGGAATGTAGATGATTACGATCGTGGCATCCATGTTCTGGTGGGAGAGCAGGAGTTCAGAGGCCCGCATCGGGTGGCTGTTTGGATCAGTGCGCTGGTGCATTATTGCTGGTTGGCGGATATACGGACGAAGACGGTGGTTATGGAACCGAGGGTTGATAATGTGAAGTAAGTACATCGCTCTGAGCTGATTTGATGATTCTCTTTCTTCTGCTGTCGACGTTCGCAGACGCAAAGAAAAAAACCCGGTCATGACCAGATTGGCTGACATCCTTGCAGACTCATCAACTACCTTCAACAAGTTGGTTTCTACAAAGAGGGCGAAGTTACCTTTCCTCATAAGCAGTCCGCTGTGATGAAAATCAAGCGCGAATACTGGGAAGCTCCGGCTTTGTAGAGCGGAGATGGGAAGCAAACTTGGTCCAATGGACATGACATGACTTGTTCCCTTGTTGATGTCTTTGTCCTGTTCTTTGAACTGAGTTATTTTTGTCGTGGCAGATACTCTGGCCCAATTCTACCCTACATCTCAATTAGGATCACTGATTGAGATTGTCCACTTAATTCAAGTTAATGCTTATGATAATGAATATCATTGACTCTTGATCAATACTTAGATGTCTAGATTCACTGCAACCATTGGTATCGTATAAGACCCTTATGTGGCGGATGACTTCCCTTTGTCATATTGTATCTATTCACCCGGATGGGTGCATATCGCTAGATGGAAAGTATCTGAATATCCAAGTTAGACTGCATTACAAAGAATATACGTTTGCCCATGATGGTGATTATATGTCACGTTAACTAAGAACGCCTTTCACTATAAGTTAATGAGTGCCTCCCTTTCTTTGTCATCAATGCTGTCCTTCCCCTGCTATTTAAGCCCCTCCCATTCTCGCCTTCCTGTTCCTCTTCTCTCCCTTCTACTCTTTCGCTCAGATACTCATGAAGTCAAATGGAGGATATACGTATGTTATACGATTTCGACTAAACAAGCTCGGATTGCAAAGACCTTCGACGCTGTCCTGATGCCAACTGAAATCCTCGACGGCCACCAAGCATGACGGATGAAAAATGACACTTGGCCAAGAACGATTACGATCGGCTCCTCCGAGGGTTGGGTAGTCCCCTCACGCAGTTGGGTGGACCACAAGCCTCTACCAAGCTTCCTCTGCAGTGTTGGTAGCAAACCGATCGAGGCCTCCTCGACATCGGACGGCTTGTAATCCCACCGTCTCGACGGTGCATCAACGGGACTTGCCCGCCCGGGCTTGTATTCTATGACAAAGTCATATACTGCGAGCAATCTTGGCCCAGTGCGCCTGGCGCCGATTCAATGCCTTCGTACTGAAAAAAAGTACCTCAGCCGCCGTCCAGACACCGGTGGCCCCTCGGGACGCCGTGTGTCTGATAACTCCTGTCGCTGAGGAGTCGCCTGCGCCGTCCTCCCGCCGCCCGATTCGCCGTTTTTCGGTCATCTCCGAGGACGACAACCTTTTGCCGCCCGTTCGGCGCGGACCTGGGGGGTCTACAGCCTGGGCAGCTTGTCAACGCGGCTCAGCCAACCGTCCTGGGATTCACCGCGGTTCCGCGTGCGGAGGGTCCGATTCTTGTTTGAGATCGTTCGTCTTCGCTCCGGTCCGCCCCCGGGCAACCGTCTGTGCCAGTGCTGTCCCCCGTTTCTCGACCGTCGTCGGGTCTTGTTCCACCGGGTGCAGGGATGCTGACTTCGGGGCTCCCTATGGCTCCTCCGGTTCCATCGGTTGAGTCGAGGGTTGCTCCTCTAGAGAGAGTTCTACAGGGGAGCCAGATCACTCCTGACCAAACCATCAGGAATGCGAACCGAATGTTCAGGCGTCGAGGTCGGTCGCCAGATACCATACACACTATTCATTACGTGATCGTTTCTGGAAGCCGAAGATGTGGCATTTCCATGCCTTCTTTTGAATCGCCCGGGATCATTCGCAACATCTCTACTTGCAATCCAAAGCAGGGAGACATCATGGCTCCTTTACATTTATGGTGCATGCTGAGTCTATTTTAACCAGAACGGTGAACTCCCTCCTTATCAACTAGAGGCACAGCAATAGGGACAGTGTGAGTGCCCAGGCTGCAAGTTGATTTGCACTGGGGAAGAAGAAAATCTCCTAAATATATTACTACAAAGGGTCCCTTGCAGTTATGCAAGGAAAGCCCACATCAAACTCGACTGAATACGGTTAATGAGGTTTGCAAGTTGGAGGACACCTTCCAGACCTTTGCCAGGGTCCTTAGCAGAGACCTCAGCTGCACGAGAACAGCAGATAACTATGGATGTCAACATTACATGCGCTTCATTAACATACATACCTCGCAGAAAATCTCAGTATAAGATACTATTAAGACGATGCAGACTCTATTCTCCGATTTCTTTACCCAGACAAATCTCAGTTGCGAAAAGAGAGCAACTGGCATGGATCAGATACGGACAGGGCTGATCTTTGGACAACCCAGCCTATGTCAAGCAAGATGATGATATGGCCTTCTATGCCCGAGCTTCTTGATGCCTTTGTACGCACACATCCAGGTAACCCTCACCCCCAAGGGGCCAGGGTTCTAAACCATGGATGAAAAGTCTGGTGCTGCCGGTGTGAGCGGGCCAAAGTAGCCACCGAAATGGAGGGTTACTTTGAGTACCTAGTGATCTGTGATGAGGGTCACCAGGTAAAGACCATCTCAGTGTGAGTCCACCAGTTGATAACCCAGCTCAAGGCTAACCATGTATGATTCCTCACAGTGACGCCTATACTCTGTCACATGACACGAACCCTGCATCGGTGTGGAATTGATGCATGGTTGACATGATATAGAACCGCGTAGTCAGGAAGTATCGTCAGCGACTCGGACAAACGTGCAGATGAAGGCAATGTGGGTCTGGAGAAGCTTCAAACTCTGAAGGTCAAGACTCCCGATGCTAGCGGAAAGGCCAAGGGTCGTGTTGGTGACGTTCATCAAAAAGGGAACGCAATCAATCAGTGAGCAGAAATCAACATCGTTACTGGGTGGTGTTGACAATGTGATTGCAGAGTGTTGTTGGTTCAAACAAGAAGGTGAAGCTCAGCGAGATTGTCAAGGATGCTGGAGCAAAGGTCAATGTCAGCAGTTCATCCAGTTCAGAGAGTGAGGAGGAGTGAGCTGATAGCTGCACTGGCCAAACCCAGAATGCAGGTGTAGCAATGCGTGAAGATCTCGGATTCAGCAGTGTTGGGCGTGTGAAAAATGGCTACTGATAACGAGTCAGTTACCAAGCTCGTTAAGAATTCTCAATTCCATTCGAGAACCAAGCACATTGATATCGCCTGCCATTGGATTTGAGATGCCGTTGCCAAAAAGATGATCGCAGTCGATTGGATCTCGAAGAATGATCTCCCCTTTCCCTTTTCCTTAGATAGATGTAATCAACATGTCAATGCATTCTTTGAATAGCCTCATTTTATGAACTCAATTGGTATATTTGGCCTGTTCGCCTACAACATCTGGGTTGGAACGCACTTCTGGTACTGCTAACAGTCAACCATCAGTCAGAGGTCAAGAAACATGGTGATGATGCACAATCTGCACCCTTAATATATATGAGCAGAACATCTCAGCATCATCCTCTACTAAATCTAAGAAACGCCCCATACCACCCTCTTAATAGGAGGTGGGGTAAAGCCCCATCGCTGAATGCTCAGAAATAAAGCTCGAAAGACGTCTACCACTTCATCTTAGAAGCCTCATTCGTCATTGCAATCCGAATTTGAAGACAGTGGAACGGACGAAGAGTTAGGTATTCAAACTAAGGGACTTTATATCAGGATAAGTTGGCCATTCACGTGATACGTACATACATAAACATACAGATGATAATATGGGAAAAAAAACCCCCTCGAATACGCATGATTCAGACCAAGGCAGGTAAAAATGATATCTAAACAAGCGCAGGCAGAGTAAAGGAACGCGAATGAACCCCCAACGCCGGACCATGCCCTATGAAGTCGATGTGAACATGTAGAAAGACAAAGACAGTCATATGCAGGCAAATGAAAGGTGAGCCATAGATCAAAGGGTATTGGTTGATGATAATGATGCGTACACCATTTATGATATGATTATATGTATCGGTCAGCGACAGTGTAGTGGGATAGCTTTTGGATGAGAGAAACAACGAACGAGAAAGGAAGGAAACTCTGGAGACAGGACAAGAACGTCGGGAACAATCGAAGTAGATCGCGCGGTGACTTGCAATTGGATGTTTTCCAACGTCAAGTCGACCTGACAGTAGTTCGGCCTAAGCGCGTTCTCCAGATTGTACTCGTGATATTAAGTCAAGCCAACCAGAAGGAAGATGGGGGGCTCTTCCTGAGTCGAGACCGGCTCAACTCAAGACTCAGAAATGGAAATGGAGAAATTGCAAGAGGAAATAGGACAGGCCGTCCAACCTGAAAACGTGGCTCGGAGATGTACGGTCAAAACGCGTATTCTAAGCGTGTGATCGACCGATACGTCCGCCCATGTACGAGCCAGCTGCGGAAGCGAGAAAGCGCGCGACAAGGCCTGCGCCACTAGTGTGGCCGGACATCCTGATCTTCTTGCTTGGCTGATGGAAATCCTCGTGGGGTTGCTTGGCCTCTGAATGAATGGACTGAATGTTGACATAGCTGTAGCTCATAGCAGAATTGGCTGGGCTGTTGCTGGCATCGGCCACCAAGATCTCCTCTGCACTATTGGAGGAACAAGTGTAGATGCTGGCGGGAGTACCGCGGGAGCTGGGAGCAATGCTAGAAGAGCGAGAGCTGAGCGAATTGTAGGTTTCTGCATGAGACAGTCCGGGAACATCTTTAACCGATGGAGGAGAAATCGACCGGCCAGATCGGTGAGGCGAGGTGCGGATTCGATGATACGGGTTGTACCGATCGCTTTCACCAATCGACATCGGGGAGCTTTGGATGCTGGCATTCGCTGAATGGCTGTGGGGAAGACGTCTTGGAGCATTGTTGACTGCGCGGCGAGCATCGGCTCGGGACTCCTGCTTCTGCCGACGGAGACGGCTGGCAAGGAGCTCTGCAGAAGTGTGTAGACGCCGCCTTGAAAAAGTGTCAGAAGAGTTGTTAGAGAACCAGATAAGTATCGGCGGCACATACCATTCGCGATGCTTCTTCAATGCTTCCTCTCGCTCTTTCAGCTGGTGTTGTTGACGGATGGGGGCAAGAAAGGGCTCGAGATGCACGAATAGATCATGCTCAGTGACGCGGGTGTCCCAGTCAAGCAGGAACAGGAGTTGACGTTCCATTAGGTTCACTTCGGGAAGCGAGAACCCAAAGCCCTCGTAGCCCTTGACAATGGTGTACCTGGCCCAGTGCTTGTTCTTAGGGCTTGAGTCGTTAAGGTTCTTGGCAGCAAGAATAAGCGATGCGAGGAAGATCCGGTGAACGGTGCATCGCATGCCTTTAGCGACAGGGGGAAGACGGGCACGCAGGCGAGCCAGGTAGACGAGGGAGCTCATGAGGGTTGGTACCTGCACCTGGGAGCGGGTGACAAGGGAAGCAATAAACGTTTCGACTGATGGCAGCGGAGGCAGGCTGTCCAGGGGATCTAGCGGTGGAGTGCTTGGGGGCGTGGGTTGCCCATGTTGGTTGACCGATGATGTGGTCACATGCGGTTCACAGCGGATGACCAAGGACGCCTGTTGAGCCAAGTACGAAACCATCTCCCGTGAGACTGGGAGAGTGACGAACTCGTTGAGCGCAGTCCGATTCAGAGCCAGCATTGAGGAATCCATGTCGTTGACAGTGACGGGGTTTTGTCGAGTCATGGTGAGAAGCAGTTGTATTTGAAGAAGCAAGAAGTCGACCGTTAGACAGTAGCAGGCAGACAAGAACAAGAGAATATAATAAAAAATGAGATAAATTCAGGGATGACCCTCCCTCCTCTTCTTTCCTATTCAGTGGGCGATAATGACCTTGTCACTATAAGTTTGATAGAGTGCAGTTGAAGGAATGCAACACTGGCTCCCTGTCCGTTTGAGAGGTTTGGAAGGGCAAACAGAGAAGAGTTCACGTTGAAGGAGGAGAATTGATATTAGAGGGAAATAAAGATCGTATGCGCAGACTTGCTGCAACTTCCCGTCCAGCAGGAATTGTTCAATACATGAAAGAATGTTGTAAGGATAGTTGGGGTTGTCGCGTCAACCCAGAGGAGTGCAACTTTCCGCGATCTTATCGATAACTTCTGCAGATCGATATATTGGTACGACAAGCCCTGTAGGCCAGTCGATTGCGCTCGGGAATACCGTAGACTTGCCGAACCGAAAGCGTAACCCTATTTAGGTCGGATATTGACCGAAAGAATGAGACAATGATGGTCCAGGTTGACTTAGGGCCAGACAAATGTGAAACCCAGTTGAAGTCGTGTATCGATTCAGCAGTACCTCTCCAGGGGGGGAGCGACAGTTAAAAGAGCAGTCGGAAGCTGGGAGCAAAAATATGAGAATGAGGGGGAAATTAAAAAAAAGATTAAAAGAACTGAGCACAGTAACGATAATACTGTGCATGTGGATGGTTCTCGTGAAGAATGCCAGAGACGGCATCTGGGTGGAATAGATTATAAGTACATGGCTGACACTCGACAAGGTTCACCAACCCAGGAGCATGATTCCCATTCTAGGGTTGGGCGGCTGGATGCTCTCCAAGAGTTCAGGTTGCTTGCTGCAAGGACTGTTGACATCCAGTTGATCGATGTGGGGAGCCATGGCCCGAATGAGTTGAGCGCAGGGGTCGTCCTGCATACCTGGGGAACAATAAAGGGAAAACACACGAAAAGATGAGAGAGGAAGCAAACATTAGCGCGCGACTCGAATTCAGGCATTCGAGGCACGGCATCGCGCGACGATTCGTTGTCTCGAAATGGAATGCAGACTAGTCATTTCTAGGTCAAGGATGAGAGAGAGCAGACGACTGAGAAAGAGAAGCTCGACCAAATGACAGTGGCAAGCCTGTTACGCCAATCGAGAAAACCAGGAGGAAGCGTTTCATGACTGGCATTTGGACCAAAATTCTATCGTTCTATCATCAACAAGAACGTTGTGGCTCTAACACTGAGCTGGACGCCATTCACGGCCGCAGAATACAATCGATCAACATAGTACCAAGTCTCGTTCGATATCGTTCTTGCGAGTCGAAGGTCCCGCCGTTGCGATTCGCCCAGTTCTATTATTATTATTATTATTACTATTATTATTATTATCGTACCTTGTACGCATGGTTCGTGCTCGTGGGACGCCGATGATCTAAGGCGACAGGGAGATCGTAAATGGGTCTGTTGGAAAAGAAAACAGGAGTTGCCCAATGATAGGCGGAGGAGGCCCAGTCAACTCAGCGATAATTCCACGCCTGTTGCTGCTGTGTCTGTCAAGGACTCGTTGGCTGGGAATTTTCGCCCATTCAGTGGGCACACTTCGTTGGCAGGCGCTTCGTCACGCGAGGAGAAATGGAGGCATTTGGGATGTGGCTAGGGAGTCTCAGCTCGCTAGGGAGTAGCCTAGTACGTCGGAGAGGGACGCGACTGGCGAATCAATCACTGACTGGCTGCCCTTCTTGGGGCCAACATTGGTATCTGAGCCTTCTGAGGCTGGTAAGTTGAGGCCCACAAGGAGCTTGGGACACTCTATCCATGCCAAGCTAGGATCATACAGGTCCATCGTGAAACTCGTTGCCGATGACTCCTGTCAGAGAACGAGGGCTGCAGCACCTGAGCCTGTAGACACTGGGCATACAAACCTTGAGAGAAGGGACAGTAAGATTCAAGGATTGCGACTACAGGAACGACAACGCCCCAGATGACCCAAAGACGGACTGGATTTGGGGGAGAAAGCGGATGTCGACTGTCGATTGAAGGGTTGGTGGTTGGGCAACTCGGGCGCCTGGCGGTGGAGCGATGCCATTCAGCGGTCGCACTCAAGACTCTACAGTATATACAGTATCATAGTAATAGACACTCTGTGCTGTGATAATATCAGGTTAATATTAGTAATATGACATAAAAAGTCACACAATGCAGTCATCCATATTATTGATCTCCTAAGTATACTGTCGAGCATCTTCTCTATGATCACATTCCGACCCATATTTCAAGGTCCAGCGCATCAGCCCTGGATGACCATGTCGTCCATCCCTCGTGAACCCTATTCTTGTTCCCCAACATCAGCTGGACCTACTTGCTTCTACACATTCTCTCTTGCGAAGGACTGGTCCATGGGAGTACAATCCTTGATACTCAGGAGCTCAATAATAGGACATCACCAACAAGGATAATATTCCATTCAGAAGACTGCGCACAATCAAGCCCTGGCAAGCGCATGGGATCACGGTCGTATGGAGTAAAGTGCGAGCATTCCAGATTGAATCTGTTGCGTCTTTTGCGTTCTGGACAAGACCTTTCCTCCCCTTCCTCCTCTGCTACAGTACTTCGAATTTACCCCTCACTATGCTCGAATAGGAACACTTCTTCTGTCTTTACTTCAATGAACTGGGCCCAACAGTGATACAGCTGATGTTTTTCCCTTTGTAGAGTCATCTCCTTTCTCCTGGTACAACCCTACTTACATCGACATCTGAGAAGAAGCAGATACTGCATACTGCAGTATCTGTTTTCTGTGTGCCTTTATCGGCTCCGAAGACTCCTGCAGGACCCAATGCAGTTGACGTGGACTGCTGCAGCAGGCACTCGCTAGTCACGGCTACATGCATTGCTCTCCATCTTCATTTGGGACTCATCTTCTTGTTGTTCTCTAAAAACAGAACTCGAATGATTTACTTTCAAATGAGAATTCGAGCCAGATACGCTTGTCGCGTCTGTGTCTTGCTATTTTTATCTCAGGTATAAAAGGAGAAGCGCCATGTGTGCTGCATCTCCGTCACAGATATAAGCGCTGGTGACTTGTTGTCGCAGGGACTCTCCCCAGCGCTTATACCATGCGATGGACAGCTACTATCTATGGAAGCATTTGAGCTCGACGATAGAAGCTCGGTCCCTGTTCTATTTATTCGCTGGTCTTTCTGACGTTTCCGATACGCGCATTCTGCTAATGCATATGCATGTGGTTCTCGGTAAATGCTGTCACTCTTAGATCAGGTCAGCCAGGTACAGAATCCTTCTGTTGGATTTTCGTCTCACTCTTTATTTATTTGGTTCGGGAGACTTTGTTGCGCAGTGTTATGGTTTTTCAGCTTATTTGGGTGACCCTATACCTCGTTTGCGCTGTGTCCTTGCTGACTGTTACCTGAGCTATGACATGATGATGTCCTGCAGTGTTATCCTATCTGAGCTCCAGGGATATCCTGATCGAAGAGGATAGTCATACTAGGTCTCACAATGGACCCCTTTAGTAGAGATAATTGCACCACTGAATCGATAATGTGACATTGTATCCATGTCGGAAGGGAACGCCTCCGCAGAGTATATTCAAAGCTATAGCTTC
This sequence comes from Evansstolkia leycettana, assembly GCA_000787455.1. Lineage (NCBI taxonomy): Eukaryota > Fungi > Ascomycota > Eurotiomycetes > Eurotiales > Aspergillaceae > Evansstolkia > Evansstolkia leycettana. The sequence goes on along the minus strand of JSYV01000100.1, from coordinate 12,611 downwards.
ATAAAGTTGAACACTGTTTGATGTGCTTGGCAATATCCAACTATGTACAAGAGTTCAGACACATGATACTTGACCAAAATCAAGAATTTCCAGTGACAATAGAAGAAGAAGCATAAAGGATACCAAACAACAAATTTGAACAGAAGATATCACGGATTCGAGCCCAGTAAAGTGGACCATGTCTTCACTGCTTGCTCCCTGCTGCCATCCTTCTTTCTCCGGGCGATGTCACTTAAGCAACGCTAACAGAGTACGCAGAAGTGACAAGCTTGGCATTCGAACCAGTGAAGGGCTCAGTTCCAGCCTGGATGCTTTGCAGGTAGGTACTGGTGCTCATACCCTGGCTGCTGGTGAGGTAGTTGTAGAACTGCAAGATATCGCCGGAGAAGCTCTGCTGAGTGGAAGAGGCGACGAAGCTGTACACTTGAGTGCTGCCGTTGTACCCAAAGTACAATTTCCAGGAGACACCGCCGATAGTGGGGGTGGCAATGGGCGAGCCAGTCGATGAAATGGGACCGGCACCTCCCAGGGCGGCGAGCCATATCATAACTTCGTACTCGGCGCTTCCACTGGCGGTGGAGCTCAGGAACATGTCATAGGCGACATCACAGACGAGGTTTGATCCAGAGTAGCTGGTGAATGGAAGAAGAGTTAGCATATGTGCCTTTTTTTATGCGCAGGACCGTAGCTGATCGACAGCAGACGGAACAGCGGAATGCTACAAGATGTCTTCTCTCTTGAGAACCGATCCGGAGACAGTGAGAAGCTTACCTCCACTTCCACTGGGTGGGGATGCTGCTAATGCTGCTGAGAGTCCGGGCAGTAAAGGAATAGGCAGCATTTGCATAGCTCTTGACGCTGGAGGAACCTCCGGCCCAGGTCCAGCTGGTGTGCCATGCGAGCACGTTGTTGTTCAAGGAGTCGACACCAGTGCACTGCGAGCCGGAGCTAGCAGAGCTCTCCCCCCAGAGATTATTATAGACTGTATAGCTGCCAGTGACGGTGGAGTCCCATTGACCACAGAAATCAGCACGCTCGGCAAGAGTCTTGGTGGCGGGAACAGCAGCTCCGTTGACGGAGGCGATAGCCAGAGCCGAAACAACAGACAGAGGGAGGAAGACCTTCATGGTGGCTATCGTTTTCAAGAAAGACGAGATGGTTACTGAACGTTTCAGGGAAGGAGATTGAGAATCAGAGGCTTGTGTCGACGAGACGAAAGATGAGACACTTCAGGGAGTTGATCGTCCCTTTTATAGACGTCGTGGCAAGCTTCAAAACCGACGGAATGATTCTTGAACATGGCTGATTCGTTCTGCGCTGGTCGAGAAAGAATTTCAGGCGACGTCAATGTAGGCCCGAAGGAGGTATAGGATATCTCCACCTACTACATTGTTAATGTTGGCTTCGCTGCTCGCCTGACCCAAGCTGCGTACCTAGTGGTGGAAACTTCTCCGTCTTTCCTGTCCATGACTCCATTTCACCTCATCAACCTGTGTCGATGTTGATCCGTTCAACAGCCTGTCAATGATTGTTGATTTTCACTGGTCATCGTGAAATCCGAAGGATGTTTAGCCGGAGGTGGTCAAAACATGATGAAACGAACGACGGAGGTCGCTGCCAAAAGGAATAAGGGAGATTTGAACATCAAAAAAGCCGTTAACAGATCCAGTTCTTCAGGCCAAGTGCTGCCGCTCCAATTGCTCAGGGTCTAGCATTGGTGGATTTCAGTCACATTTAAGGTGAATGATCGGCATCAGGCATGATTAAGTCGGGCTTTTTCCCCGCATATACTCCGTAGATGCTTCACGATGTTGTTCGGGTCCTTTTAAGCTTCATTATTTGTTGATATGCTGCCTATTAGGTACTTCGGCCCGCGTTCCCCCCGTGAAGAAGACCCGGTGCCCACGGGTCAGGATATGGATTTTTCTATCCAGTATCCTTGTTTGCTTTGCATTACTATTTGCCCGGAAATATCATTGCCGGCAGAAGTTGCGGGGAAATTCTGCAAGTCACAAGTGCCAGCACTGATGTATACAAGAGCATCGTTAAAACTCCGTCGGAGGGCCGGAAGCTTAAGATTCCATGATTGATCGATGATCGAGTCGCACCAGGATGGATTGAGAGGATCACGGAGCGGTATACGTATTGCGTGGACGCTTCGTGGACGTCATTGCATGGAAGGCCCTTCGGGCCATTTGGGCGATTCAGTATGGATTGAGGAGATTGGGTGGTAACCCTTTTTCGAAATAGATGTTGTTCACTGTGCCTCCTCCCATTGATTGTATGCCAATACCTGATCTCTGTAAGCTAGTTCTCCCTCTTCGAGCTCAATGGACCAGGGCGTGGTCTCGAATGTCAAAGGTGAACATTACCGATAATAGACCGAGGCAGTTCTTGTTGCCAGTCAGAATGCAGTATAGAAACACACTCCCTTTGAGGGTAGCAACACGATCTGTTGAATAGTCTCACAATGACTCCTTAATTCTCTGAATGTTCTGTGTGTTTGTTCCTCGCGACTTATTCTGCCTTCTTTGAAAGCTGGCTAATTCCCGCTTTGTCTTACTCTCTTTTATCCTCTTGAAGAGAGCCAGTCATTCCAACTAGATAGATCTCGGATATATGTGGGCTTTCAGGCTGTCAAAGGTCAGTACAAGATCTCTTTGTAGCTCTTTGTAGTTGGAAAGAAATACAAGGTCTTTCCCTATGATGAACGAGATATACCACTAAACCACATAAAGGTGCCTCAGCCCTTAGTGTAGTACTATAGTAATAATTCAAGTTCATACAGCATCATGCTCAGGTTGACAGAAGATATAATTATCTGACCCATCAGCCATAGGAAATCCTTCTACGGACTACTACTGCTGACCACTCGGAAGCCAAGTGAATGCATGCCTCAGGCCGCCAACAACTTTAGCTCTCTCAAGGGGTTCGTCGATAACTAGTAACTTTCCGCCCAAGAAATATCTCTGCCGATTGAATCCGTGGTCAACCTTCCACTCCTCCCATTCTCCCTTCTCCTGTCCTTCCCTGGTTCAAGTTCTAAGGACAGTCCAATCCAAATGTCGTCCAAATCATCCCAGCAATCTTCCTGCTGGTCCTCCAGCGCCATGCGGAAACTCGGTGTCCTTGCGGTAATTTTGGCTATTTTCTCCACGGTGTATGCCTTCCTCGACGCTCGATTGGAGCAATTCTACATTTTTGAGCCAAATCATCTGCATGACCTCTCACAGCGGGCTATCAGTGCGCATGGCAATGACACGCGCGCCGTTGTGAGCTACATTGTCAACGAGTTGGATCAGAAATTGGAGGGCAGATACCTCAACAAGGATGAGGAATGGGTCTTTAACAATGCTGGTGGAGCCATGGGTGCTATGTACATTATTCATGCCAGTAAGTTGCTCTCCTTTGTCGGTCAATTCGTGTTCTCGCGCTTCGGAGAAGCGTATGCGTCCGAGACAGCAAGTGATATTGTTGGCCCGCTGGTCTTGCGCATATCTGAAGTCGCGCCATGGCTTTTTTTATTTACCTTTAATCCGATGCTGATTCTATTGGTTCAGGCATTACGGAATACCTGATCATCTTCGGTGAGTAAAAACCCAGCGCAGCATCCCGCAATGGCTTCCACTAATTTAGAATTCCCGACACAGGCACTGCCATCGGCACCGAAGGTCACACCGGACGTCACACCGCGGACGACTACTTCAATATCCTCCAAGGCACTCAGCTCGCGTACGTTCCAGGAGAGTACGAGCCGGAGGTATACCCTCAAGGCAGCGTTCACCATCTGCCCCGAGGACAGGTCAAGCAGTACAAGATGGACTCATCCTGCTTCGCGCTCGAATACGCCAGAGGCTGGATTCCACCTATGCTATTCTTCGGCTATGCGGACACTTTCACCAGCACTCTGGACTTCCCGACTCTGTGGGCGACTACGCGCATAACTGGCAGGGAGATGATCTCCAATCTGCTTCAGTTTAAGCTGTGATGACTTTCGGCTTGATGACGAGGGACACCGCACGATGAACGTCTTTGGATGGACATAAAGCCTATACTGTATATCGGAATGTCTTTGTACGGGTGATCATACGGCTAATAGTAATTAAGTGGATTGCAATGCACAGGATGCAAATCCCGATGGAGAAATTCGTCGAAGTTCTGTACATTATTTTGACAGTGATTGGTACTATTTGTGCTGTGGACCTGGGCAAACTTCTGTCCCCGCATGATAGAGGCCATGTTTCTCATGTTTGACAATATCAGAGGAAATCGATTTGCATTTTGTATATATAGATGAGATGTTGAGATGTTGGATCTTTGATCTGATTATTATTTCCTCCTCGCCCCTTATCGCGGGCTGAGATAAGCACAGCACAGACCACAGTGTAAGTTATGTGGAAAAAGATGCGTGACGGGCGGGGGATCTCAACAATTTTCTTCACTGATCAGCGCATGAAGAAAGTCATCCTTTCCTCGTAACACACGATCATGGCGCCCACTCTATGCTTTAACTGCCAGGAAGCTCGGGCAGTGATCATCAGACCCAAGAATCGCCACAAGCTGTGCAAAGCCTGCTTCCTAGAGATCTTCGAGACCGAAGTCCACGAGACGATTACGTCCTCCTCCCTCTTCTACCGCGGCGAACGTGTCGCGATCGGTGCCAGTGGCGGTAAAGACAGTACTGTTCTCGCCTCCGTCCTCAAGACGCTGAACGAGCGATACGACTACGGCTTGGACCTGGTCCTGCTCTCCATCGACGAAGGCATCAAAGGATATCGCGATGACAGCCTCGAAACCGTGAAGAGAAATGCGGTCCAATACAACATGCCGCTTGAAATCGTCGGATACGACGAACTATACGGCTGGACGATGGATCAAGTCGTGGCACAAGTCGGCAAGAAAGGAAACTGCACATACTGCGGAGTGTTCCGTCGGCAGGCTCTCGATCGGGGCGCAGCTCGGCTAGGCATCAAGCACGTCGTTACGGGGCATAATGCCGACGATGTTGCGGAGGCAGTCATGATGAATCTCCTGAGAGGCGATTTGCCTCGGTTGTCAAGAGGGACGAGTATCGTGACTGATTCTGGAGCGTCGGAGATCAAACGAAGCAAGCCGCTCAAGTACGCATATGAGAAGGAGATCGTTCTTTACGCCCACCACAAGAAATTGGATTACTTCAGCACCGAATGTATTTATTCGCCGGAAGCATTCAGAGGCAGCGCTCGTACGCTGATCAAAGATTTGGAGAAAATTCGGCCCAGCTCCATTCTCGATATTGTCAAGAGCGGCGAAGACATGGCAATGCTTGTTCCGGAGGAGATCAGATTGAGTGGAAAGCAGATCGCCACAACAGGTTCAACAGCAGCAGCAGCAGCAGCAGCAGCGGAGGACGGCTCCACTGGTGGATGCGGAAGTCAGAATGGCAGATCCAACGGTGGCGAGATGGCGGAAATGGAGAAGAAACTGGCTGAGGACAAGGCAGCAGAGTCAAGGGAAACCGAAATCAAGCTTCCACCTGTACAGTCGTCGGATGGATCTGTTCCGCTTACGAAGAGGGCTCCAAAGAAGGGCAAGACGGGCAAACCGTTGAAGCTACAAACTATAGGCAAGTGCGAGCGCTGCGGATACATTTCTAGTCAGAAGATTTGCAAAGCCTGCACTCTTCTCGAAGGGCTCAACAAAAACCGACCGAAGACAGCGATTGAAGTGGGCATCGAGGTTGAAGACGAGGAGAGCAGCACGACGCTTATGAGACAGATGGAGCGCGTTCAATTGACGACCACCTGATCCATGAAAGGCATTGAACGAGATTGCTTGAATGGCCCAATCGCGCAACATGAAAGGCTCATCTAATCACAACCGGCACGCCTTCTTCTTGTACGCTCGCGTCTCCCCAGCACCGGACCATTTCAGAGGATTCCGCGATGTCATTCGACCTCGTGAGGCAAATTCACGTGCTCTGCAAGCCAGCTTCAGCACGCCCCATGAGTGGTGCCTGCTTCGACAGATGGGTTATTCAATCCTCGAGAATTTCGAGTCAAAGAGCCGAGCAAGGATATAGATAAGGACCTAGATGCTACAGAGCATTAACACAACCCTCTGCCCATTCTTGCGCGAACCTCTTTTCCTACCAGGGAATCCAATAAGAGTACTCGTTACTCATGAGCATGGCGTGGAGACTGGTATCCAGATCATAAAGGTGCGAAGATACGTTCGCTCAAGCGGCCCAAGTGCTTTATTTGACACGGCGGCAAAGTGATGCCGGCTTCTAGTGTTGTATCGAAACAGCTGAGAGATAAGAGTCGACTGCATATGAAACGGTGCAGCGTCGTTTTCGACACCGGCCCTTTGCAAACGATGTTCTTGCTAGATACCCTTTGTTTGACTCTAGAAGAGTACTTATTTGATAGAGACAAAGCTTCAGCATTACAAATATAGGAAGATGAAGATATCCTTCCTATTTCAGTCTGTCAAAACCAAATAAACGTGCCAAAACCTTGGAAAAGGTCATAAAAATGCAAATGCCCTATATTACAATGAGGAACTCCCAAATGCATGTATGTATAAAGGTGGGAAAGAGACCTCATATGTGCGCCGTGTCCCATTATCTAGATGACCCAACATCCACAAGACCGGCCATGCTCTTCACAGTATTGTCCAGGACCATCCTCTCGATATAATATAATATAATCGTCTCCACAGCATTTGCGCGATTCCCGACAAACTCCCTTCCCTAAGATGGGGATAAATCTTGGCTTGGAACAAAGACGTCCCCTTCGTGCCGGGCCATGTCCACGCGACCCTCCAAAATCTCATGCCAGTTATGTGTGACGGGGCTGGCTGATAACACAATCTCTGAGCCGTGACGCAAACCCAGAATGGACCAAAGGTTGCGATAGGGAGCATCCGGTGACGCCGATCGCAGCGAAGCGGAAGATATTTCTCGCTCCAAGAAAAATTTTCGAGAGTAGAGCTATTAAAATAGCCCTGATCGCTGAAAACTCGACACTCGAGATGGCAAACGTCCAGTCTTATCAACATTCTTTTTTATTCTTTTCTCTTTCGCTCTTCCCCCTGACCCCCCTCTTGTCGTCTTCATTCCCTACTTCTCTGTCTCTCCTTCATGCTCAACCGGTAAATCCAACCCGACCCTCCTAGCAGTCAATCGTATCCTCTCCTCCTCATCCAGAGTCATACCGGGATTATATCTTTCCAGCAATTCCGCATATGTCCTCTGCGCTCGTGCATATTGCGCCAATTGCTCCGCTTCTTGGATCCTGATTTCTCTTTCTGGACCGGTCTGAGTGCGAAATACCTCGCGGATTCTGAGATGAAGAGGGGACGGTGAGCCGTGGCGGAGGCGTCGGCGAGGGAGTTCGCGGAGGATGGCGCGGTAGGCGGCGCGGGCTTGGAGGGAGAGGGGTTCGGTCATGATGGTTTTGAATTGTGTGGAGAGTAGGAGAAAGTGCGTGCGATGTTGATTGGTTTTTTCAGTTTCTTCCTGCGGATCAGAGGCGGGATTCACGATTTGGTGCGTTCAGTTGCAATAACTCAGTTGCTCTGCTTGTGATATCGATGTATGCGGCACGTGACCTTGTCGCTTGATGGTAGACGGAATCGTTGTACAACATCTCGATCATTATTGAGATTTTAGAGCGAAATCATCTAGCAAAAGGACGGATTGCAAATCTCCTTGAGTCGTATAGTCCCGTAAGCAAGTTTCTATACGGATTCCGGTCCGAGTTTCGGAAAGACATCTCGAGCTAGGTACTCGTGAAGCATGCTGTTACATGGAACGGAAGGCACCAGAGCTTTATAATCATAGAATACGCAGCAGATAGTGTGTGTGATTTATATACAGACAGCACCTTTTAAATTATCAAGTATATCGCCACAAGATTGTCATTGAAGAATTCCTGGAATAAATATGCGACCGATCTCATCAAAACTATATCAATCATAAAAGGCATTTCGGCGTGAAAGGGGGTATGGAAGTGCTTTCGAGAGTAAACAATAGGGAGGCACAGCGTCTCTTCAACCATTAAGGTAGGCTGGAGAACTTTTTCTTCTCAATGAGGTAGATTCTGGCTGGCCATCGAGGAATCGATGGAAAAGGGCTCGATCAAATGTTGCTTCGAGGAGCATTACGACCGGAGCCAGCCGAACTTCCTACGCCCGACTTCATTGCCTGCAGATGGCTCAACCTGCAGACTGCGCGCGTACAAGTCCTGCGAGCAGCGTCAGCAAAATCGCAAGGGATTAAATGATATGTCCAGTGATATGGATGACTAACCTCTTCATCGCCTGAAAGCTTGGTCTCCAGGATCAATCGTTGCACGTCCTCGCATTTCTGCATGTAAGCATGAGGTGTCTTTTGACTGCGCTGAATTCCCAGAACGACTTCGCCCATCACCTCGAACTTCTTCCAATTGATACGAGACTTGTTGTCACCAAGGAAGGTCTTATTGCCTTCCTCCGCAGATACCAAGTCGCGACGGTGTAGCGGAAGGAAAGGGATTCTCTCCGAGAATGAATTTTCCCACGCCAAGCGGTATGCGAAGTGGCTCTTTTGAGTACCCATGAGGATGACCAGCCTCATGAATTCCTTTTGTGTTTGGATGGGTACCAGGTCTCTGGTCTGCACCAGTCGATGGACTGGAGTTCCATTAATTGCGGCAATCACAGCACCAAGAGAGTTGTAATTGTTTTGACGACGTAGTTTCTGTGAGGAGAGTTCCCATGTTAATTATCTTTCTCGTAGGATTTGACTCACGTGTTGAATGTGGGCGTTGACTCACCTGGGCGATGCTCATGAATTTCTCTAATGCCCTCGCCCGATGCTTCGGCTTGTCGCGAAGAAGTATCATACTTGCCACGAAAAAAGCCAGATGATTGAATTGCTTGATCATCCGGTTGACATTTTGCAGGCTCTTGATCTTGTCCTTGTCGGGTCCTGATATGCTAACGTGTCGCACAAGATCTCGAGGTCGGAACGAGTTGTACATAATCCAGTCCATCCGCGTCAACTCCCGGGCAAAATCCTCATCGGGAGTTTCCATGAACTGTCTCCATTGAAGCTTTGTCAACGGAAACCTCGGCGTCAGATCGAGAGTTAGGGCTTCTTTCTGAGCAGCTTCAATGCTAAGAAGAGTGAATGACTGATTCATCGTGTTGCTAGACTTGCCAGTGCTGGAGTTTGACAGAGTCCCAGAAAGCCTTGAGGACGCTTCCGGCGACTCTTCGCTGAGGTCTAGAGCATTCATGCTGTATATAGGGTCTTCCTCGTCTTCCTCGTCTTCATACGTGGAAGGACCAGACAAGAAGATAGATGGGGAACTCCGACCGGAGTTATCGTAAAACGTCTCGACATTGTCCACTTGTTCCGTTTCACCATCTCGGAAGGGCCAGCCAACATCATCATCTTCAACGTTGGATTCAAGGTACGATCCGATCTCCTTTGCGGCGAACATGTAAAAATGGCTCTTCTCTAGGGTAGCAACAAAATCGGCGATCCGTTTACGGGTCTTTGGGTATGCGAAATCTCCAGGATATTCCGAGACCCATTGTGCGATGATATTCAGTAGCCTCAATTGATCGGCAATCCGTGTGAGCTGGTCGGTACTGTTCCTTTCGTTTCGTTCGAAGCGGGTGATCAAGGCGTTAAGGAGGCTTGCTGGCGCAGCGAATTTGCGATAAAGACACAAGAAGATAGCGGCGAATTTGGAATCCTGCTTGGACATTGGCAATGACACCAAGCGATCAACGAGCTCGTCGAATGTGTGACCAGTCTCGGAAGAGCCCCCATCACTTGATCTGTCCTTGTTCGCATCAGGGCTCGCTGGGCTAGTCTGCGACTCGTCCATTTCATCCTCGATGTCCAGAAACGTATTGAAAGCGTCTGACCCTGCACTATGGCGCCAAGCTGTGTGAAGACGTTGCTGTCGATTTCGATCTCTGTTTGGAGACTGATCTGTAGGGGTTGATGCGGACGTTGCGGACGGTCTGCGCGTATTCAACCTGACCCCAGATGAAGGCGTCTGCGGTCGCACCGGTTGCGAATTGCTCCGAGCATACCTTGAGTTTGTATTGAGAGCCAGATTGGAACTCGTCTGGTCGTTAGGATGACGGCTTACACCGTTCCCATCGACCGTTCGACCAAGAGAGGGAGCTTGACCGCTAGTGGTTGCGGTGCTGATGGCTGAGGGGTTTTCGGAATTCGCGCCGACGTGATGCGAATTGTGAGTTGCAGCGGGACCAGCCTGGAAACGGATCTGGGAGTAGTCACCAGAAGGATCGTGGTGTTTGGCACCGTAGTAAGACAGAGAAATATCTAGAGTAGGAAGTGGTCAGCGTGGGACAAGAAATAGCTCCGACGAGCGTAGCATGAGATTTTATGGTCTCTCTGCTAATTAATTAATACTCCAGGGCAGCGAGGACACCTGCACGCTGTGATCGGCGGTCATGACAGAGGAAAGGTTACGCGAACGCTAAAACCAGCGGCCAGCCGCGCCGAGGACTAGCGCGACCATGGTATGCCGCCCAAAAGGGGCTGGCCGTCTCAACTTTGGATTTCATGTGCAGTGACACAAGCCAGGGTGCGCATGAAAGCAACTGGCCGGGAAAACGGAGAGCATGTGCTTCACTGTAAGTTGTGTTTTTTTCGTAGGCGAGGAAAATGGGCCCCTCTGAAAACATTGCATGTCGCGTAATCAAAGTCAAAAGGAAGGCAGCCGCCATTCGACAGCGCGCACTCACCGTGTTGCAGAGCAATGATCGAACGCAATACAAGAGCGATGCACGTCTTCTGCGACCGTGTAGATTCGGGCGAAGTCCGATGAATCTCATGGTTTCCAAGACTCCTAGGTGTTCTGTTGGGCTGGCCATCTTGATTTCGAATGTCGCATTTACAGGCCACCAACACAAACGGTACTGAAGATGATGTCAAGAAATCTATTAAACAGGACGATTAGCAATCGTTGCAACGCGAGGATTATTTGAAGTGCTAGTGGCCCAGTTATTGAAAGATCACTTTTAGAAGCCCGAGCGAACTGACAAGCACACGCTTTCAGGCCAAGTCGATTCGAGTGAAGAGCATGTTAATCACACAGGAGCGGATCCGAAAGAGACTCACCCAAGAGCTTCGCGTTATCCGAAAATGACGCAGGCTGCGTGGCATCATAAAGAATGAGCGCCCCGTCTATTGTTGGGGGGGCTCGATCGTTTTCCAATCGAGGCCAAATGATGCCTCTGTGGCCATCGAGCACGATGTCTTTTGCAGGCAACTCCACCAAACGAACAACATATATGGCTCCATCCAGGGACATCTTCTTCGTTGTGACCTGTGAAAAGGGCAGATGCTTCATCTCTAGGGCACACCTTATGAATGTCGTCTTGCCCACTCTGTCTCCACCAACGACGGCAATGGTAACATGCGGAAGTTTGGCTTTTGAATGTATCTGCAAGCAAGACGACCTATCAGCTTGAAATACTTTGGACACTTTCGGATAGCAATGGGCCATTCCGATCAATTTTTCGCCGACATGAGCTCATGAGCATACCTCATCGCTGCTCTTTAGACCCTGGGGGAACTTGACGTCAATCTCACTCGGGGATTGCGAGACTTCGTCCTCTTCGATCACAGTCTTTCCAAACTTATGTTCCGGATCCATATTCAATCTATACCGATCAAGCTTTTGGATGCCTCCTGCCGGTGCGGAGGTCGTCCGGTTGGGGAGTCCCGGTCGTTGGGGGAATGCAGCACGTGTGGCCTGGACTTGATCGCTAGCCGCTCGCTCTCTTCGAGATGGTTGAGACGTCATGATGGGCTATGTATATGCGCGGACAGTTCAACGTCGTCGCGACAGTCAGAATCAGTGCGTCGGAACAAACAATGCGCCAGCAGTGCATGCTCTTAATATCCTATTGGAGTAATTGAAGCAGGCACTGCAAATCGTCCATTGTCACCTGAAACGGGGTATGACTTGTCGGGAATCAACAAAGATATTGCGGACCCCTTGAAACTTCCGCCCAAGATTCTCTCTGGGGTAGGACAAACAGCGCAGGTAGAATCGAGCTGACTGCAGGTAGGTCAGCAAGGGTGCATATGTGCAAGTGTTGAGGACCAATTCGCAAAGGAAAAGAGGACGAACAGAGGGATTCAAACGAGAAAATCAGGAGCAAAACTGCACTTTTTTCCAAAGGGTAGAGACATGAACAGTGCACGGTTGTAATCAGCGCAATGATTGACGATGTCTGGACTCTGATGAGATCTGCCTGTGGGGACTTTCTGGGATATCGTGGATCAAGCGTTTATTGGTACAGTAGGACCTTGAAGGCAACGGAGGGATCTACGAGTAAGAGATCGCAGATGCCGCAATAATGGAGAATTGGAGAATAGTCCCAAATACAGTAAACTGAGAATATGCGTATCTATCCGCAAGCATCACCCGCTCCTTAGCCGTAGGATACGTACTTTCAGAGGAGTCTCAAAGCCGAGATCAACCTACGAAGTTGAGCGCTTGACACCGCGTGGAGGTCCACAGGGGAAAAAAAATACATAACGTAATCCATCATCGAACCGGACATATCATCGAACCGGACATTCCTGAGAA
>JSYV01000099.1:0-21832 GCA_000787455.1 Evansstolkia leycettana | reverse complement strand
TAATAATAATAATAATAATAATAATAATAATAATAATAATAATAATAATAATAATAGGGAATGTAACAATTTAATCAGCAACTTCTTGTATGAAAAGTCACCTGACATCGCGTATTGTTCGTGATTTTTGGGAAGACCACCGCGTCAGGATCCAGCTATCTTGTGGTTCATGATCCGGACATCGATTTCACCACTTGACGATCCGGGAATAGCCCAGTTTCCCCATCGAGCTCTAGGTTCTGCATCCAGATCCCTCCTGGAGGGTGGAAATTGTCTTCGAAGCAACTATTCAGAATGCCAGCTGAGCGCCAACCTGCACAGAAGTGCAGGCGACTGCCATTCAACCCTCCATCCCGAGCATCCACCAGAGCTGGGCCATCGTCAGCAACGGCAACCTCCAAAACTAACGGCAAGCCTACAAAGGGCACATCGATGGCATCGTCGTCCAGAGGCGCTCGCAAATCAACCTCTTCGCGCCCACGACCATCTTCCCCGCCTCCAGATTCCCCCGCATCGGGCTCAGCTTCACAATCGGGCTCGGAATCTGGATCGGATTCGGCAAGTCGCAGTCGGGAACGGTCTCTTTCAGAGGAGCCAGATTATATCCTTGCAGAGATCACGACTACAGATAGATCGAATGATGTGACGTCGAGCGACCCTACTATTCCTCCGAAGCTGCTTACAAGACTTCTACATCACCATTTCCACAACGAGAAGACGAAAATAGCAAAGGACGCGAATGAGGTTGTCGCAAAATACGTGGATATATTTGTAAGGGAAGCATTGGCAAGAGCTGCTTACGAACGAGCTGAAAATCAAGGTAATTCTGGTGGTGGTGGTGGTGGGACTGTTGGCAACGGGTTCTTGGAGGTTCGTTTCCCTGCCTCCTTCCTCGATTCACCCGAATCGAAACGGGTGTCAAGAAAACAAACAGATTCACTGACTGAATGTGCGCCAACAACAGGTAGAGGATCTCGAGAAGATGGCGCCGCAGCTAGTTTTGGATTTCTGATGCGCATCTACTGGCCTGATTTTGCATCCTTGGCGTTTCCTGGCGTTTGGATAGTGCTATGATGATACCTTGAGTTACAATTAGAGCAATGATGTTATGAATGGGCATTTTAGAGATACGGTCCATTGGAGGTATTGTTACCCGAGGGTTTGATAGACGTACTCCGTACGCATGAGCAAAATGGGCAGCCATGGCGATCGAAAGACATGCTAGAGCAACAGCTACAGGTTCATAAGAATTGGAAAGATCTGTGTGCAGCAGCTGTCTCACCGTCAACGAGAGGGAGAGTCTTCGTTGTTGTGTTGTCGCTTTGCTTGACATAAGCCTGGCCACGCTTTCCCTTCTGGCGTCTGTGTAGTCTCATCAGAACCTACGTATTCAGCAGTAGTAACTTGCATGAGGAAGCAGTCTGGAGGAGTGATGGCCTAGGCGATTGCTCAATTGACGTGACGAGAACTGAGACACTTCAAAGGAGCCGATAGGTAAGTCAATACTATATTAGGCATCCAAAGTGATGATCAAATGACGGAGAAAATGTTGTTAGGTTGACTATTGTGGAGTATCCACATCCATGATAGTCACTAGAGTGATGTTGCGGGGGGTTGTCTTGGAATGGCGGTTGAGGGCTTGAGATGCGACACTTTTCTAACACGCCACGCTTCATCCCTCTCGACGCACCTTTATGCATGAAAAACCGCGTGTCTTTGATGGCTGTGCAACGTTGCTTTTCTTCAAGGAGGTTATTTTGTCCTGAAGAATAAACCAGGGCCTAATTTATACTATTTTCAGTATGCTGCACACTTCCCAGCCAGTTATTCTGAATCAGCCGCCTCGCAATAGAGTTGCAACGCTATGACTGCCATACAACTTACTGTAGCAGCAGAAGAAAGATGGACGCAGCAAATTTCCCCATCTTCGCCTTGTGCCTCTACATTGACCTCTTCGTGCGACGGTATCTTGTAAGCGCGTCCCTCCTTTGGTACTCGAGAAGCCGAGTTTAGTAGCCATCCTGACACACACAAGGTTTGATGGAGCTCCTTTTGCGCGCAAGAGCCCAAAATTAATTGAGGTTATGAACTTATGGCTAAAAATGGCAACAGCTTGCCGATGACAAGTTTGAGGGCACATTCCCCTGTGTCCATTTGACCTGGGGGACATGCGATGCGGCTGGCGATTCAGATCTCTCCCGGAACCATGTCACTGAGCTTTTATTCAGGGGAATATCATTTCGTGAAAAGGCTATATAAAGCTCCTGCCTTGCCTCGCTCAAAGCTTCTCTCGACATCAACAACGATAACAGTTTCTTCTTCAGCTTTGATAGCTTTTGCTTTGTTCCTACTCGAGGCTAGCACTCGTTCTTTGCTTCAATTACTGTCTTTAATATCGACTTTTCCATATCTTCAGGCCTAGACATCCGAGATCTCAATCGTTATACTACCAAGATGCAGTTCACCGGCTTGATTCTGTCTACTCTTGCACTTACCTCTGTTGCGGTTGCACAGAGCACCAACTCCGATGTCAAAGTCCATGTCGTCAAGGTCGGCGCCAACAACAGCCTGACTTTCTCTCCGGACGAATTGACCGTGGCCCCTGGTGAAATGGTCCAGTTCCAATTCTATCCCAAGGTTTGTAGCCATCCCCATGACAGAGACCATCCAAGAGAGCGGGGACTGAATCCAGAATTCCTTCAGAATCACTCCGTTGTTCAATCGACCTTCGATCAACCCTGTATACCCATGGCAGAGGCTACGATGATGAACGGTAACATGGGCACGGCGGGATTCAAATCCGGCTTCATGCCTGTTGCCGCTGATGCCACCATGCAGCCTGTCTTCACCGTCATGGTCAACGACACGAAGCCAATCTGGGTGTATTGCGGCCAGCCCGGACATTGCCAGAAGGGAATGGTGATGGCGATCAATGTGTTAGTATACCTACACGCTCTTCAACAATCCTTACGAACGTGTCGCTGACTCCCCATTGTAGAGCCCAAGGATCCAACAAGACCTTGGCTGCTTATAAGGAGATGGCCATGCAATCCAACGGCACGTCATCATCCTCGGGATCGATGTCAGGCAGCTCCTCCAGCAGCTCCATGACCTCCATGATGAGTGGTACTGCGACTGCCAGTGGTGGAAACACTATACAGACCAAGAACGCGGCCGCCAAGCCGGTTGTCAACTCGCTTGGTCTGATTGGGTTGGCTGTTGCTGGTCTTTCTTTCATCGGACTGTAAAACGCTCCTTATTCGATATTGATGATGCGCTCGCTGGATATATGGTAATGGATCGGCTGGGCCGTTTTCCTTTTTGCAAACTATGGAGGAACACTCATCTGTTGTTTGTTTGTTACACTGGATGACAGACACCCAGTTGCTTGGAATGAAACTCGCGCTTAATTTTGGCAATTACTTGCGCAAACGCGTTAGAATTCAACAACTGACCAATTCAGTATCTTATGGAGAACGTTGTTTGAATCTCACTCATTCCAGACCCTTTGTAGAATTTGACGTGAAGACTGAGATGAACTTGAAGTACTCCATAATGCCTTTCAAGTTAGGAGGAAAAGGAGGCAACAATAGTGAGAGTGATCCCCGTTTGTGTTCTCTGCCCAACAGTTCCGCTCCCGCGTGTAATTTTCGGCCTGCATTTCTACGCGCATCGCGTTGCCCGACAGGCTTAGTACTTACTCTTTTGCTTTCTATTCCCTGTCACCCTGACTGATTACTCCGTCAACGCAAGGCTGCAAATGGCAATATTCGGTCAAGATGAATGATGCGACCACCTCATTGCTCACGGAGCATTTCAGCTACACGCCTTTGGTAGGTTTGCAAATGTAGAACGTCTTTGCGCCGTCCCCTCCGGTCTCGCGCCGCGCAATGCAGCCGGTTTGATGTGCTTTGGCCTTGGGAGATCTAGCTGACCAGACATATTCTTTTCGCGACAACAGTCATTGATAGACGATATCATCAACTCAGTCAACAATCTGATCTACCAAGCGATCTCCAGTCTCGAATCCGGCTTACTATCCACCCCTCCTGAGCGACTAGGCTTTGCGCATGCTAGCAACGGATCGACGATCCCAGATACCGACGAGGACGGAAATGTCGTATATCCAGAAGCGAAGTTAGAGATTGAAAATGGATTACATCAGTTGGAGACGCTTTTGGAGACGACTGTTGATAAGGCGTTCGATAAGTTTGAGATCTACGTGCTCAGAAACATTCTCACTGTGCCCGAGGATTTGCTGGGCTGGATTAGATTGAAACACTATGGGGTAAATTTTTCCGACGATTGAGTTCTATCCGTTGAAGCGAAACTGACTTAATTCCTATTCTCGATCGACAGAATCTCGCCCTAGGCGATTCTTCACCCGACGCACCTACTCCGGAGACGATCTTTGCGCAGCGGAAGAAACTACACGAGACGAGAAAACTCAATCGGTCTCTCAAGCAGGAAGTTGCCAGGAACGAGGCGATTATTTCTCAGCTCCGGTCAATACTATCAACTGTAAAAATTGCAGCCACCGAGAAAGACGGTCAAGCTGGGTCGACCAGCGCAGACAAAGTCCCAGAACGCCCCGATCTAGACTTATCATTCTTGACAGCGAGCCCAGCTGCTCAACAATTACGTGTCGGTGCTACCGCCGGATCAAGTACTCAGCACACCCCCCTAACGACGAATACGACATTCATTCTGTCGCAGCTACCGGCTCTACAAGCAATGCTTAAGCAATTACGGCCCAAAATTGCAAGCCTATCAAAACCCGTAGATCCGACGGAGCTGGACTCGAAGAAAGATGAAAGAAAAGAGTACATCGAGAGCCGAATCAGGCTTCATCTGGAGCGCGCTGGACAGCTGGCTGTGGGCGGCGGCGTGCAGCCTCTCATAACAGGACGAAGGATCGATCTCTCCGAGGCGCAGGCTTTGGAAGCCGTGACCGCTATGCTTACGGAAGGCGATCGAAAGCCAGAGTAAGAACAAGAAATTCTTGTGGTTGATTTATTGACCGACAAACAAAAATTTTTGTTTCGAGTTTACAGCTTGGATTTTTTCAAACCCAAGAAAGACTCCAGGTTTCCTGGTCCCTTCTGAACGGCACCACGTCTATCTTGTCCGATTGCAGGATATTAACAATCTTTTCGCCTTTCCTGTCAAGAGTGATGAACTCTTTTTGCTCCTGCTCTAGGCCGTAGAAGGCTCGGCCATGCTTGCTCATAAAGCCTTCGACGATCTCGGGGGTGATGTCTTCTTCTTTCAAGACGCCATTCTCACAAGCTTGCTCAAACGCATCAATGACAACCTGAGTTGTATATGGCTGAGTGAACACGCCCGCAGCGATTTTGTCGCCTCCTCGCTTGGAGGCGGCCGGGTGAGGTGCACTGTCAGAGCCAAAGAAAAACTTGGGGTTTCCAGATGCTGCTGCGCGGAGAAGAGCATCACGGTCTGCGGGTGTCTTTGCGACGGGCTTGCAGAAGCAGAATGGGTCTCCAGCCCACGAGTCCACGATAATGGATAGATGATGGGCAGTAATGGTGCCTGCCACAGTCGGCCCGCACTTCTTGACGGCTTCGACGGCTGCCGCAGTCGTGCAGTGCTCGAGGATGATGCGAAGCTTGGGGAACCGCTCATGAAGTTCATGCAGGATGGGAAGGAATCGCTCCTCAGCCGACAGGACCGTCACGTCACCTTTGGAAGGGCATTCCCCGTGGAGGTTGAGAATCAAGTCTTGACGTTCCATCTCAGCGAAAACAGGGTAGAATTGAGAATAATCCACCACTCCCGAGGAAGAGTTTGTCGTGACACCAGCGGGATAGCTTTTCACTCCTGTCACGCCGCGCTTCTTGGCCTCAATGATCGTCTCGGGAGTCACGGTTTCGTGGAGATACAGGGACATCAAATAGTTCACCCTGGGTTCAATGGCTTGGAGGCGCTTCTTATACTCCAGAGCGTGATCGACCGTGGTGATCGGGGGCACCAAATTCGGCTGATTTGATCATATCTTAATGACTTCTGTAACTGGCTACAATGACAGATGCATTCTTTCCTTACCATGACATAGACCGTGTTGACCCCTCCTTGCCGGATTGTAGGCACAACGAGCTCCATCATCGGTCCATCGCGTAGGTGGACTGTACATGGTAATCAGCTTCATGGCAAGAACAACATATAGCAACATGTTTCCAATTCGGCATACCGTGGAAATCGGCGGACGCGGGGAGCTTGACTCCCTGCAATTTGGACAAGGGCATGGCGGGCTTCGTTTCACTTGATTTTCAGATTAACTGAATACTATCAGTTGATTGAGTTCAGGCGATCTAAGGAGCCTTATCAATGGGATCTCTTCAAAAGTAGTACAATCATAAGAGAGCTTCAAAGTATGATGCTGTTCGTTGCTCTTTTCCCCACCAATTTTTACCTGGAGGATCTCGATTCTGATTCGTTAAAAGACAAGTCCAAGTTGAGCCATTCTGCCAAAGGCGGTGAGAGGCCATAGGGGTTCTTCTGCTGATGTACAAAAGTAGTACAGAGTACACCACTACACAGGGAACAGAAGGTCCCTCATCGATAGTCATTCGGGATCGTCACCATCAAACTTATGAATCTGCTCAGGCCATCCTATTTCGCGGGTAAAAATAGACTGACTGTTCAGCCCGACGCGGTTCCTGAATTTACTACAAGCCAATCATCCCTTTTCTGCAGCTGCTGTAGCCGCCGACATGGTGTTTCGGATCTTCACCCTTGGCAAACCCTGAGCGTATCGCAGTCTCGTCTTCACCCTTCATGAGGATCATCAGTTCAATAATATGACAGATACCCGAATTGGCTGGATTGATCATAGCAACGGATGTGCTTGCTCTACTAACTGATTCGCTCTCTCCCGAGAGGATCTACCCGCTATACGGCGCTTCCAGCGCAGCTTTACTGGTGTCTGGACATGCTTTGAGAAGTCCTTGATGCAGGTCTATCTTTCTGCAAGAAACCAGTCACAGTCCCCAGTTAAGCTTTGTTCTGTTGTACTCCAGGGGCCCAAGAGCATGCTTATCTCTCTCACTGGAGGGTCCTGCTTACTGGGTTGAACACAGCGAATAAAGGTCCCTCATTTACCGTCGAGGCGGCTGGAGATGACCTCACCTTCTTACCGCAGAGATCCTGCAACTCGACATTGAAGGCGTCTGATTCGACGACCTTGTGATTGGGCTTTATCTTGTGTTTCGGGAAATGCACGAACGGGACGCTCGCGGAGAAATGGTCAGCCCTTCTTTGGGATCTCGACTACATAGATATTCTCACTTGTCCCTCCAGGCAAATGCTGCATCATGTTTGTCGGAGCTCCCTGATCTTCATCTTTCTTTCGTTCATTCTTTGTTTGTGTACTGTCACTGGTCGACGATTCTACTTTCGCTCTCGTCAGTCTTCTGGAAAGACTCTCTCTTCGTCTTTTCCTATATTGACGATTCTCGAGTTCTTTCGTCGTTGTGTTTTCTGTGTTTGGCACCACGCGGACGGGCATTCCCTTGAATCTTGGAAGACATCCCCAGGAACATAAACCCGCAGGTTGCTTCATTATATCCCATTCTTTTACAATAGTCATGAATTCCGGATCATCTATATCAGGCTCGTATCATGCTTCTTGCGCGTCAGACGCAGAGGAGTCGACCTACCTCCAGCGGACACGCATGCTCCACTGGCTCCGACTAGGAATCGCACTTCTGATCTTCGGCGCTGCAGCGGCTGTCATCGGCTGCGAAGCGGTGCCTCTGCAAGACTACCAGAGCACGTCTTCGTTGGAGGGGCATCTAGGGTTGTCTCTATGGCCTCTGAATTTTGATTTGCGCCCAACAATTGCGTTGTTGGCCTGCGGATGCGTGATCGCACTCCAGACGCTGGTCTATATTGTGGTTGCTTTCCTCCCTTCGGTGAGTAATTCACGCCATACCCTCCCGGGTTGAAATTACGCTGACGGTCTTTCCAGCCCCGTTCGCGCATTGGGGTACTGAACCTGCTTGCAACGGCAGTTTCAGTCTCCGGTCTTATCACGGCTGCAATTGGAGTAATCTTCGCCATTTACCTGCCTTCCTCAACCTATCCCGACGGATTTACCCAGGATGAAACTCTTCAGTCTTGGACCTGCAAGTGGAGATCCCTTGATGAGACTGCTACAACCCAGACCAATGGTTCGAGTGTTCAGGCGCCTGCCCAATTTTCCCGTGATTGCACCGAGAGCCGTGCTGGATTTGCCTTCCTCGGTCTGCTGATTGGCTTGGAGATCATCATGGGCTTCGTGGCAGCAGCCGGATACTGGTTTGAAAGAAGTGTGACGAAGCAGCGGAAGGAGGATGGTTTTAAGATGGAGAAAGTGCACATCACTGCCGCGAAGGCTTGAAAGGCGTCGCTCCTAAACTCTTTGACTCTCATTATACTGGGGCCAAAGCCAGAATCGTTGAAGATCAAACAGGCACGAAGATTTCTCGTGCGCATAGCTCAAGGCGCCCATCTTAACCATTAGCATCCTGCACCAAAGGCTCAACTTCGTTCTCGGTGTCGCATGGATATGACACGGTTTCACCGCCTCTTATTTCTTTTCGTGTCTATTCATCTGTGATCCTACTCTGTTTGTTTATACTAAGCCCGATTCCGCCCTGTTTTATTGCCTCTACTGCTTCTTTTCTGGGTATTCAATTGGTCGTTTTGGTGTGTACATATGAGCAAATGGCATTGAACATTCATCGTCATCGTGTTATGATCTCCTCTCTTCAAAACCCAAGAACACTTGCGTAGAATTATTATTCAGTAGGACATGTCAAGCGTGCTTTGGTAGATAAGATAAGCATAACTCTGTTATCGCAGCCTCTCACCGCCTTCGGAGCGGAACAACCTCTGATCCGGCCATCCTTTTCCATCCCACTTTTGTTCCCCGCATGCAAATTGTCTCTGCGAGAGGACCGTTCATTGATGACAAGATCAGCATGAGTGCTTCTGGGCTATCAAAGGAACAGCGGCTCGCGCTGATTCGGGAGAACCTCGCTGAGGTGCTCAACCCGGAAATCATCGAAGATGTCTTGGATAAGGGCGAGACGCTTCGTATCTATTGGGGTTGGTCCCTCCCGCTGACTTGGATTTTGCGGCCAGCTTGACTGACTCATGACAACTTGCCCGTGTAGGAACTGCCACGACTGGTAAACCCCACTGCGGTTATTTCGTTCCTGTAAGGAAAAATCACAAATGCAGATCAGGAACATATTGAAATCGACAATCTCATCAAGTTTCTAGGTTATGAAAATTGCCCAATTCCTGCAGGCAGGTTGCAATGTGAAGATCCTCTTGGCCGATGTCCATGGTTTCTTGGACAATCTCAAGGCTCCGATCGAATTGGTCGAATACCGCGCCAAATATTACCGTTACTGCATCACCGCTCTTCTGCGCGCCGTCAAAGTTCCAATTGACAAGCTGGAGTTCGTCCTTGGTAGCTCCTACCAGCTGTCATCGGTAAATTGCACCAATCGATCCTGAGCTGTTCGGGAACTCAAGGGGCTAAAATCATTCCTTGTAGAAATATGTGATGGATGTGTATCGTCTGGCATCCCTCGTCTCATCGCACGGTATGCATTCTTTCTGTCATCGAGATGGGCGTGACATGGCTCGCTGATCTATGTGCAGATGCCAAAAAGGCCGGTGCTGAGGTTGTCAAGCAGGTTGACAACCCACCTATCAGTGGCTTGATCTATCCACTTTTACAAGCTTTGGACGAGGAGGCTTTGGACGTTCATGCTCAGTTCGGTGCGTGTTCCTAATGACTTGATTCTTTGTTGCAGAGGAGATCTAATATCTCTTCAGGAGGTATTGACCAGAGAAAGATTTTCGGTAAGTGAGTCCGTGTCAGAGGCTTGTTACACAGTGCTGACTATGATTTAGCTTTGGCTATGGATGTAAGGTCTACGCGAAGAGTCTAAACCGTCATGACTTCGGTACTTACAATTCCCTTTCAGGTTTTGCCTAGACTAGGCTATAAGATAAGAGCACATCTCATGAATCCCATGGTTCCCGGTTTGACCGGTGGCAAGATGTCGGCCAGTGACCCGAACTCCAAGATCGACTTGTTGGACACCGCCGAGACCGTCGCTAAGAAGATCAAGAAGGCCAATGCACCGCCACAACAAGTGGAAGGCAATGGTCTGCTGGCCTTCGTCGAGCATGTGCTGTTGCCCGCCAGTTCTTTGCTTGATGAGAAACGCGGATTCAAGGTTGAGCGCAGGGACGAAGAGCCTCTGATTTACGAGGACATTGAATCCTTGAAGAAGGATTATGCGTCTGACGTGGTAAGTTTGCGCCACTTGTCACATTGCCTTAGACATTACTTGCTAATCTATATTGTTCTAGCTCACTCCTCAATTGGTATGTTTAAATTGGAGCAAATCACCTTGCAGTTTAGTTGCTCACCATCCTTGCAGTTAAAACCCGCCATCACTGCTGCATTGCAAAGATTACTTGAACCCATCCGGAAAGAATTCGAGTCATCAGCAGATTGGCAAGAAGTACGTCATCCGTCAAGTTCGAACATTTTTCTTTGGACTTTGCTTACAAATCGGTAGATTGAACGCTTGGCCTATCCTCCCGAAGCGCCCAAGGAGAAGGTTAAGAAGCAGAAGAAGGACAAAGGCTCTAGATACCCTGGTGCCGCAAAGGCCGCCGCCGAACAACAGGCCGAGGAGGGAAAGACAG
Source organism: Evansstolkia leycettana (assembly GCA_000787455.1). NCBI lineage: Eukaryota > Fungi > Ascomycota > Eurotiomycetes > Eurotiales > Aspergillaceae > Evansstolkia > Evansstolkia leycettana. The sequence continues at coordinate 11,098 of JSYV01000099.1, read as the reverse complement.
TTGAAGAAGCCACTCCGGAAGATGTGGGAACGAGTGCCAGTGAGGCGATGGAGAAGCTGTCAGTCAACTGAACCAGAGCGAGGAATGTTGTTGAAGATGTAGAATTCTAGACCAACCTGTGGACATGCCTCGGGTACTGATCTACGCTTTGGACATGCATAGACAGTTGTCCATTTCACGACTCAGGAAATAAAATGTAAAGATGTCAAAGATGAAGCATTTAGACTTGGCTGTGACGGAACAATTTGTCGAGTCGAGCGCTTGGTCTTTTTGTTATGATATCTCTCTATCACTGATGCGGCACAAAGTTCTGCCTACGAAATGGAATGAGTATAAAGAGCCCACTTCCCCCCGCTCGATAATGAGTTCTTCTGGACTTGTCTATACTTCAATTCCACTCAAAGAAGTACACTCGGGACGTTCAATTCGGAATTAGTTTCTGTACGCTCCTTATAAACCCCCATTTAATTAAGAGTCATACTCGAAAAACACTCGGTATATTCCACATCACCATTCATATATTCATGGAAGCATGAACAGACTAGACTGGTAGTGTCCAAAGAATCGAACAAACAAATCATCAAGAATACCCAAAGCAGAGAGATAAAACCTTGGAGCTCAAGATGGCTAAGAATGACACCTCGACAACCTCAGCACCAGATCTCCACGAACTGACAATCGCGCAATATCACCACCTCCTGCGAAATCAGCAAACCACATGCGAGGAGCTCGTCTCATTCTATCTCGCCCAAATATCAAAATACAACCCTACTCTCAAGGCCCTCATAACAATCAACCCTACCGCCGTTCAAACCGCCAAAGAAAAAGACATCGAAACCGCATCCCTCCTTCAGAATGGCACCAAACCCTTCCCACCACTGCACGGCGTGCCTCTCGTGCTCAAAGACACTTACTCCACATCCGACATGCCGACCACCTCGGGCGTGAAAGCCCTGCGCACGCTCCAGACGCACGACGACGCCTTCGTCGTCAAGAAGCTGCGCCAGGCAGGCGCCATTATCCTGGGGAAGGCGAATCTGCACGAGCTCTCGCTGCAGGGGATTACCGTCTCGTCGTTGGGCGGACAGAGTCTCAACCCGTACGACCTGTCACGCACACCGGGCGGGTCATCGGGCGGAACGGCCGTTGCGTTGGCGGCGAATATGTGTCTCGCGGGGTGTGGAGGGGACACGATGAACTCGTTGCGGTCTCCGGCGTCGGCGTGTGCGATTGTTGGGTTCCGGCCGACGAGGGGGCAGGTGTCCCGACGTGGGATTATGGGCGTGTCTGAGACGCAGGATGCGGTTGGGCCGATGGCGAGGATGGTGGCGGATGTGAGGGTTGTGTTTGATGTGATGAGAGGGGAGGATCGGGAGGGAGATGAGGTGACGGTGAATCCGTTGCGAGGTCGACCGTCAGGATCTTCGGGGCAGCGGCGACGACTGTCGACCGTTAGGATGGGGATATTGGATTCATATTTTGGAGGGGATCAGGGTATCAACATCCGTGAATCTCTGGGCTGCTCTATGCAAATGCAGCATACAGATGATGATGATGATGAGCGCACCCGGGAAGAAAGGGTAGTTACCCAGACAATCCTCAACGCTATAAGAAAGCTTCAGTCCAGCCCCGACACAGGTGCAAAGATCGAATTCTTTCATATCCCCAGCCATCAGACCTCGGACTGGGACATTCCCACCCTACTAGCAACGGCAGACACTCAATCCTTCGAATACCGCACTGTCATCAACACCTTTCTCCAATCACCACTCATCAAATCGACACCCCACAACAGCCTGGAATCTATTGTTGAAAGTGGCGAGTATCATCGTGAAGCGGTGCCGCCTGCCCTCTTCGAAACTCTACGAACAGATATCTTTTCGTGTTCTCCGGGGAATAGAGAGTATCAGGAAAGACTCAACAGAATCGCCAAGTTGAAGGAGTCCGTGAACGAATGCTTTGAGCGGCATGCTTTAGGATTCCTCGTATATCCTCACCAGAGGCACTTGGTCGTCCAGGTAGGCGAGATGGTCCAGGGAGGGAGAAATGGGATTCTGGCTGCGTTGACGGGAAGGCCGGCTATTTGTTTTCCTGGTGAGTTTGACTTTTTGTCTCCTTCAGGATGGCATTTGCTGTCGAGATTGCTAACTATATATATATTGGTCTGTATAGCTGGGTTTAGCCCACCGAGCGCTACTGCACCAAGAGGTATTCCTATTGGTATCGAGTTGATGGGGAAACCGTGGGAAGATGATGCATTGCTGGATATTGCGGAAGAGATGGAATCTATTTTACAAGCAAGAGAAGAGCCGGACCTTCAGATACATAGATCTTACCTAGGTAGTGTCTGTGATTGATTTTCTGGGTGATTTAAAGACACAAAAGAGCGCCAATGCTTTTCAGCTGTAAATCGTTTCTCAGACAATGAACATCTAAAATCGCCCAGATCTAGTGTATAGTATGAGCAGGCGTCTATATGCATCAGATGAATTCAGCTCGCGTATGTATATCTCTCCTCGGAGATCAAATGCCCTTCAACAGACATGTCCATCATCACAACTTCAATGATCTCCAGTCGCAAAAAAGTGCCTCGTCACAGACCAACGATCACAACCAACTGGAAAACCACTCTGAACGTGAATTGTAAACAAAACATGTAAGAGATGAATCTCAGAGAGTAAGAATAAACCTAAAGCTTTGTATTAGCAAGTGAAAAGTATAGTAATCCCATGTTTTTCTCCTGTAATCTGTCAATGTGCATAGACATGAATAAACTAGACGAGTAATCTATCCCTGAGTATAAAATGAAAGAGTCGCTGTATCCAAGTCACGGTACTTCCTGAACAGAAATGGTATATCTGGCCCCCAAGGCCAAACAAAAGAAGAAGAAATGTGTACAGGGGAGAATGAATCATGTATATCCACTCCATACCGATCCGCCATCAAACATGTCAACAACAGAACCGGGCGATTGAAAACAAGAAAAAGATCAAATGCAGATCTACATCCCCCGATTGAACTCAACCTTCCCATCCTTCCCGCCACGCTCCCAGAACTCTTCTTCCAACGTACTCGCGCTCACCGCCTGGCGCTGGGGAAACGCCCCCAAAGCCAACGGCAGCGCGAACAAAGACGTCCCCAGGATCAAGCCCAGGTTAATAGGCAAGACCATCCGCGGTCGAGCCTTGAGCCAAGCGGTCTTCTCCAATCTCACCAGAATCAACGGTGGGAGAACCATAATCGGTGTCGCGTTCAGCACACGACTGATAGCAGTCTCTCCAACGGCAATGGTGGCTGCTTTCTTGCTCTTGCCGAGACTCTGGACGGGTTCGCCTGTTTCCTCGCGTTTTTGCTTCTCTTCGTCTGAGAGGACGGGGTAGACATCGATTCCGCGGCGGATTTCCTCGCCACGCATGAGGAAAACGTTAAGCGCGCTGGCGCTGGCAACGGCTGCGAAGGGGACGAGTCGCGTGAGGATGAGTTTGGTGTTGGGGGAGACGTTCTTGAGGCGGGGGACGAGGGCGTTGAGGCCGAGGGCGACAGAGCACGACGCGGAGACGGCCATCAGGTAGGACTTGGCCATTTGCGAGACGGAGAGAGGGGTCGATTTGTTGGCGTTGGCGTTGTTGATGGCGACGTTGAGGGATTGGTTGGCGATTTGCCAGAGGAGGGTGCCCGTTGTCTACGAGAGAGAGAATAAGGAAATATGAGTTCAGAAGGCGTTCAGTCGAAATCGATTGAAAGGTCCCATTAAATGGATTCTCACCCCAAGCCCCGGCGTGAGCATACCCGCCGTAACGACCAGATTCGAAAGAACAAAGCACGACATGCGGAATGGAAGGAGAACCGGTTCGCCAGTGTCTAGTGGACAGGAGTCAGTCCGAATGTATCCATGCCAGGGAAGAAATCCCCAACATGATCTGGGCAATTATATACCAGGATGCAATGTCGAGTCGACGATCTTCTTTGCGCGCCATAACTCTGGAGTCATCGAGGGAATCTGGCCCTGCTTGTAAGCGGAGATGAGGCGTTTCGCATGTTCCAACCCGGTGGATGAAACGAATAACATCCTAAGATCAATACCGCATCAGTACGTACTCCTTGATATAAAAGAGTATATATCTCCGGGCCAGAACGCGAAATTGAGCAAATCTCGGGTGCGAAGTCCTCCCCAGAGAGGGACTGAATGAGCGGTATGAATCGCATCGCGTACAGTCAACCCCAAAGTCATAGATAGAGCATCAAATCCACCTTATCCCCACCCATTGTTCTCTTCCCTGACATAAAGTATGCTTTCGTGATATCACACAAGTCAGCGATCAAATTTCTCACCTCGGATCAGAGATATCTGCGGCATGGCGCACGCGACCCCAGTAGGTGTTCAGGTCATATTGCGACGCAGGGAGGTCCCGATTGCCTGGGAGAGAAGCGGACATTGCTTCGAAGAAAAAAGAATGAATTACAAGACAAGAAGTACGTTATGCACAATGCAGGAATATATGTCGCAATGCAGTAAAAGAGTGAAAGAGGGGGAGATCGTTCGCCGTCGGGGAATCGAGAGAAAAAGAGTCACACACACAGCCAAAAGATCGCCGATCGATATCGGGAGCGGTGAGCCGATAATAAAAAGCTTGGCACGTGAGAAGTCCAATGAAAGGTTCTTTGGCGGTTTCACCGCCTTGTGTTGTAGACATGCCTTATCCACTCATACTTTTCGTACCTGGAGAGTCAACAGCCACTCTCGTCCTAGGGAAGGTTTGACTCTACGGGCGATGAAGAACAAAGAAAGATATGGATGATTGCGCCCAGAAGGGACCAATTCTATTTGTGCTTGCACAGCAACAATCGGGTATTGGTAAATACAGTAGTACATAGGTATCACTTGTGAGGTGAATGCACCCTCGGACATATGAGATGAAACAAAAAAGATGCAGGTGTGGGAATCCATCAAGCGTAGCCATGGAATAGTCAAGTGGATATTCAATTGAACGCCAACGCCAGGTTGAAGACAGAGACGCGGAGCAATCCTGTCAGAGAATGCAAAAGGGGGAGAGAAAAAGGAAATCAACAGTTCCGATACCCAGACCGGGAACAATTCGATCAGCTATATGGAATCAAGGGGTGACCGTATGCTCTATATCCATCAGAGTCTCAATCGCTTAAACAAGACGAAGCAGACCGCCAAGTAGCTATGACGAACAGATAACGGATATGTGCTGGTGTATCATCGGAATCGAAAAGACTTGTGTGCTAAGGGGGATGTAGGAGCGTGAGCGGTGGCTCCCTGCGTATCCCGCGCTCGACTCCGCCTGGAAGGGGTTTGCGCGCAAAAGACACAGACATAGACTGACGGCAGATTCGCTCGCTCAAGACCGACACACTTGGTATGTAGCCAGTGCTTGCAGGATTCACTAAATCACAGTCAGGGTCGAGAGTCTGCCAGAAGAGGAACAAGGTTTTACCAGGGTACTCACCATTGAATCATCAAGTGGCCACCGTTGTCCATCGAGTTGCAGATGCAGCGAGTGCCGTTGCTGGGATTACTGTGTCGATTGGTGCTGGGAGTCACGAGATCGGGGTCTGTAATGGTGGTGGGAGAGGTGTTGGAGTCGAGTTCGCTGCCAAAGCGAGGGGGGGAAGAACGGATATGCGTGAAGGAGCGCGACGAACGACTGGGTTTAGATCCGTAGCCGACGGTGCCGTGGATTGAATTCCGGCTTCTGCCTTTCAGAACCTTCCGCAAGGCATGCTGAGCGTCACCATTGTCTTCTTCGGGTTCAGCTGATGCATCAGATATCGTACTGACACTCCCACCCGTGAAGTCAGAGCTGACCGCCATCGAGTGCCGCTTGGGCGTTCTTCTCCACTCGTCTGAGGGAGGTCTTAATGAGGCCCGTCTGCCGGCTCCTCGAGAAGACCCGGCCCATGGAGACATGCCCCCAGAATGGGACGAAGAAATAGACGTGTAAGAGCCCTTTGACTCCGGCCGTGAACTGGACTCACTCCGCGCTAGCATCGGTCGACCAGCGTCGGAGAATGCGAACGACGGATTGCTACTCTGGATCATGGGATAGTCGGAGTATTCTGCGTAATCACTTTCGGTCTCAGTGGAGGAACCGTCCAGCTCCATGCCAGTGATGGGGTCAGTCAGGCCTGTAGCGCACTCGTTGACGATCTGCATCTCCGTTTTCGCTCTGCCATCCTTGCCAATTCTCAGCACAACGGACTGCGAGCGAGTGGGAAACCCCATGGCGATGGAGTTTGCACGAGGCAGTGGATTCCGCATGCTTTTGACGGGGGAGCTGCGGCCCTTCGAAGGGCTTTTTCTGATGCCGCTGGTGGACACCATCATGCCTGAAAACGAGGACTGGTTAAAGGATAGCCGATTGGAGGAGCCGGTGACAGCGCTGTGCGTTAGACTCCGTGTCAATCCAGGCCGCAGTTGTCGAGGGGTAAATTCATCGTCTTCTTCATCCTCGTCTCCTTCGAGAGCCGATGACCCTGAGAGCAAACCACTCTTATGCTGCGCACGGCGTAGCTCCTCCCGTTTCGACTCCTCCGTTTGGTGGTGGTATGGCTGTCTTGTAGTCCGCGAGAACAGATTCTTCTGAGGTGTGGGCTGGGGGCCTCCAAAACGCCTCGCGGGGGAGCTCAGGAACAGAGCGGGATCATCCGCCTTCGTCACAGGGAGGCGTGGTGAGGTTGAAAAGGGAGGAGGGAATAAGGCAGCGTCTGTCGGGGTCGCCGATAAGAGGCCGAACGCGCTATCGCCGAACTCTGGGAGGTCCATAGAGCCTTCAATCGCCGGCAGTTGGGGGATATGGAGATCAGCCATAGTCGTATGTCTGGGATTGAGAGTCCCTGGGTGGGAGTAGATCGAAATCCCAGGCGTCGCAGGTGGGCCGACATCGTTTCCTTGTTGGTCCACATCCTGATCCCAGAACAACTTGTTTTGAGGGAAGAAAGGAGAGGCTGATGGATCCGCAGAGGCGAGCTGGAACAAATCCGGAGAGGACTGAAGGTTGGCAAACATCCGAGGTGAGGCCCCCAACAGCCTACTCGGAGTTTCGAGATGGCCGCTGGGAGTCGAAAGCCTCCGGGCACTGCCGTCTGCATGGTCGACCTCCGTCACTTTTCTCCTTGAAGCACTTGTTGGCGGTGGCGTCTGCATCGACGCTGCAGATTTGGCCGAGTCCACCGTCCGAGGCCCTTCTTCTCCAAAGCCAGCATTCGGTTTCGATTGACGGATCCGTTTGGCTGTATCCGTGTCCGCCGCCTTCGCACTTTTCACATTCCCTGCCTCGGAGGTTGCATTTCGCTCCGTTACGGTATCCGGGATTCTCAACGGCCTGGATGGGGTGGTCAGGCCGAATCGCTGCGGGGTGCGGAGGAACTCTGGACTGGACGCATAGGGATCGGAGGTGTCCCAGGTGACTCGAGGGTCGAAGAAACTGGATTCGAGCTTGGGGGTTTGGAAGGCCGTATCACCAAATACCGTCGTTGTTGGTGTCCTCGTCGGGGTCTGGGGTTCACCGTTGGGATAGCTGAAGCTGAACATGACAGCCGACTCCGTCAGCATCATCTGATCCACTTGAAATGTGGCAGTGAATACAAGAAAAAGAATGCTGTTGAGAGTAATAATTGAAACCCAATGGAATTTAAAATTGCTCCAGAGAATAATAATGGTAAGATAGAAGAACCCCTGCTTGAACGAGCACGAAAGAAGGGCGTCAAGTAGTCGATAGATAGATAGGTAGTAGTAAATAATAGCCATGTCACATACCTGTGGACTGGTTGATCCCAACTCATGTCAGCAACGCAGTAATCCGGGCAACCATACAACTGGAGCTGCCAGGCAACCTCGACAGAGAGCGTCCAGATACTTGGGAGCCGTCAGGAATGTGGACGGGGAGGAAACGAGAGGGATAAGTAGTTGTGCTGGCGAATGTGCAACCCAGCACGGTCATCGAAGCCAAGCAGGCAACGCAGGGCCGGACCAACGAGCTAAAAGCAGCAATGATGGTATTACAGTGGTCCCGAAGATTGCTGTTTTAATTCGAGTACATTGTCTCCATGAACTTTGACGTAGCAGAACAGAGGAGAAATACAGTTTGGAAATCGAAGAAAATGAAGAAGAACGAGGGCAATTCGGGGGGAGGAGGGTTGGAAGGGAGGAGGAAGGACTCGTTCGTTCGGAATGCGTGTTGCAGTGTCGCCTGCCTTCCTTCCAAGAATACTCTTAGAGGTCCCTGAAAGTTGCTGGAGTATAGTGTCAAGTCTAAAGAGATGGAAAAACCAAGATCAAGTAGGAAGAAGATGTAGAAGCAGAAGCACTACTAGGTGTATAGACATCTAGCTGCTGAGAGAGAGGGAGAAAGAGAAGGGGACCGCTTTTTTTTCTGCCTTTTTTCCCCCTGCAGTTCAGTGTTTTCGTTTTTCTTAGTTTGTCATTAATTGAGTAATAATTTCATAGCTTTTTTTTGTCTTTTTTTCTTCTCCACAGATCCACTGAACGAGATCCGAATGGATCTGCTGCCACTCATGTATGGAAAGCAAAGTAGAAATACTCCACTTTATTACCTCCAGCCAGGCTCTTAGAACGTGATGATACTTGATGATGCCTCATTTGATGTGGAAGTCTCTTCCGCACAAATTTAATGAAGATGACCACAATTGAATGATTCTTGCGATATCTAAGTGTTGGGTTTAAGGGTACTTAGTACCAAGATCGAGTTGAATTGCGGGGAGCTGAGACACGATGGAGCATGATTATATATATATATATATATACATATGCCTTACTGGGCTGAAACCACGCCAAAGGAGAGAAAAACCTTAATATTTAGAATAATATCATGGGCATCACCAGAACTCCAGTGTATTATAGCAGTAAATCCTAAGCTGATGCTCTCAAGGATCATTTACTAGATAGAGCCGCCCATCCATGGATACGGTACGGTTTATCAAGTACCTACCTGAGTACTCTGTACCTTGCTTGGGCACTGTTAATGTTGGTGCATTCCTCCAGGGCTCAGATCCAGGTACAGGTACCGCCCGCCCTTTGTTCCCTTCCGTGGATCCATCCATCATGAACATTATCCCCTCCAGCATTTATTGCGCCGAACTTGTACGATCTGCTGTCCTGGTGGCTTTGACACCGAACATCAAGACTGATGCAGCCTGTGGAAATTTCCCAATGCTCTCTGAGTGTCGTGCTGAAGCGGCCGAGACCGGTGAATTATAAGGAGAATACGTAGAATCTACGCTACCAAGTACTTATCTGATGTCTCGACTCAGTGGACTGGACCCGTCTGCCGTGTTTCCAAAACGGAAAGGGAAATCGAACATGGGGGCTTTCGAAGCTCGTCTAAAACCCAGCCGATCCAGGCCCTATTGGGTAGAAAACGAGATTGAGCCTTGCACCAGTCTTCAAACAGTGGAGAAGGGGTCAGCCAGCCTCTCTCTTGAGCGATGCATTTGCGACTTGGGGTTGATTTCAGTTCTGCACTAGCCAAAAGCCGTCTGACTTCCAAAGCGGGCCCTTTTCAGCTCCAATTAGGGTCTCGCAGAGTGGCCGCAGACCCGTAGCTCCAGGCTGATGCCGTCATAGTTATGTTCTCCTGCCAGGACTCCCCCAAAGAAAAACCAGATCCAGTAGACCAGCACACAGGATAAGCTGAGGGTAAGCTGACGAGGAGCGCGATACGTATAACACTGTGAAGAAAGCAAGACGCATAACAGCCGACAGTAGTAGTAGATCTCAGTTCACGTCCATTCGAGATGAACACGTTGCCCACTTTGCTTCCACGTTTCTGGTAGTTCCTAACTTCCTAGCTACGTGGTGTGGAGTACTATACGAGACTACGGAGTACGAGTCGTTCAAAAAGTACTGAGTAGCATCGTCTCATATCACCTAATTTCCCTGGCAGGATCTGGGCTGCCGCGGTGCCGTAGTGTCACGTTTGTTAATAGGCCAGCAATTACTCACCATGTTAAAAGAAGTCGTCCCCAGGATCTGATTTGACCTGGATGAAATGAAAGTCTAGACTTCCAACAAGGGTAAAGGATCAAATGAATGTCTCGTTTAATGAGGGAACTCTCGGACATTTGGATCAATGGATCGCCAGTAGTAGTTCTGAAGGGGAAACTCTTCCGCTGTAACAAAGCGCAGATAGTACAGAGGTAACTAGCTACAATACTTACCTACCGACAAGAATTGCCTATGTTCAACGTAATCCAGGTATGACAACCATTACCATTGCTAATGTTTCTTCTCTTGGACGACGAAATAAATCGTTCTTTTACTGGGAACATCCATACTGTGCAACAAGTCCCGAAATTGCTAGAAACCAATCCTGATTCCGAAGCGTCTCTGAAAAAGTTACACGATACTGGGGCCTTACAGAAGACATGCATAGCCGCTCCGGGACCTGCATACCCTGATGGCGATAGGTACGACAATCGCGGGAAGGGAGAAGATTAACTTGAATAAAGAACTTCCCCCTGACATACTCAAAAGACTTGTCTAGAAAATTTGACTCTTGGGGATCAGCGACACAGGCAAGGAGAATCAGCCACTATTTGTTGACACCTGTTTCTTTCATGCAAGCCTATTGCGTTTATGTGCAGTAATGGCAAGATTCGCTTCCGAGGTGACCAGTAACAGTATATGAATCAAAGGATGACAGCCGTTATTACCAACGGCAGTTTTTGGCTCTGCATGAGAGCTATATACTGCGAGACTATCATTCTCATCCCCTCCGATAAGGTTCTAGGGAATACATAATCTCGGTCTCACCGAAGGTCTTCTCCCCGCTCTAAAATGGTGTTATCATCGTCGACAGCAATTACTACTAGTTATTAACTTATATGTGCTGCAGACATATGAATGCTGCCATTCAATCGAAAGATTATTGGTATTCCTTCAATTGTATGCTTCTCTGCTATCGCTATTTGATACCATATATAGGCTTTCTTCTCAGATCTGAAAGGTACGGTCATATATGAAAGCTTTGATCCATGATTTTGGCACCCATCGTGCCTTGTATTTGATGGACCCGTCGTCTTTCAGCTTCTTTTTGTAGACCCATTGGCCTGG
>JSYV01000096.1:0-10154 GCA_000787455.1 Evansstolkia leycettana | reverse complement strand
TTGTTGTCTTCAAATTCTGCGATATCTTCTAGGGTGCCTAAAAATTTTGCGTTGAGGTGTCGGGGTCGCACTACGTTGCGACCCCGGCAGCTTAGGCGAGAGGGGTCGGTTATTTATTATTCTCTAATGTACGTTAATATCATTTCCTTGCCTACTGTTCCATCCAAGGATTTCAACTTCCCCCACCCTGCACTAAAATTTCTCTGAAGAATTCTGCAATTCAATGGATCACCACTGCAGGCAACAGTGCGGCCACGACAAGTCTCCTGGAGCACACTAGAATCGTATACATTTCTTGAGACACAATCAATGTGTAGTTTTATTTCACTGGCCAATCTTGATGCAAGAGGTCACATTTTCTATAGTTATTCCTCAAGTTTAAATGTAATAATACCTAGGTAATTCAGAATGCCTTTCAACTTCTGGAGTCTACTCTGTGGACTGTACCATGGTATGGAGTAGTTGAAATACGCGCGCGCGCTCTTCTCTGGGTGGTGGACATTTCGCGTTTCGTACCGTTCTACATGGCTACTGTTGGGATTATTGATCATGGCCTAGCTCGAGCTCCAGCCTCACTGCTTCCCCGAGTCTGTCAAGCGCCAGTCACTCTTTACTCTTATCAGTGTGACAGCCAGTGCTCAACACAAATAATTCCAGGCCATAGACAAAGACAGTGTTATATCCTTCAGACTCTAGCTATCAATTCGCGCCGACCGATCTGCACTCAACAGCAATTACCTGGACCTTGATTTGTTTAACCGTCTCGAACTTGTAGTCTCCGCATTTCGAAGCATGAAACTGCAAGTGTATTACACATAATGGCGCCTCAGAAACAGAAAAGCTCTCTTAAACGCGGCCTGGTATGGAATTGACTGTCAGGTCCTTGATTCTCTGACGGCTAACACTCTCATTTCCTTAGAATAATGGGGATCATGATGCACAAGACTTGAAAAAGCCGCGCCGCTCGGAGAGGATTTCATCGCAGACTCACTCCGAGGCACAGACGAAGAAAACACCGCTCAAACAGACGTATCTGCCTTCACCACTGACCCATCACGACTCGACCGCGACAGATATTCACAAGGAACTTACAGCCACTCCTCCTGGTGGCCCGAGCCAAGCTCGTCAGCAGACGCCGACCTATTCGGATCCTCTCCAGAGTTACTCGTCTCCGCCGGGTGACACTCAGGCTCTGTCACAATTTGTTTATCCGCCCAGAGCATTTGTTGATGAAGTGGAGGACGAAGCTGCGGAAGGAGTATGGGGCTACTTAATCCCGCTCAATGACAAGGTTAAAGATTCGCTCGTACTGAGGAAACGAGATAGCTGTGAAGACCGGAGAAATGAAAATTCGAAATCGAAGTCAGCCAATGGGTCTCAACGGCAAGCTAAAACCTCTGCGGGCAAAAGAGGACAAAGCCAGGCTCCCGGTGGTTATCTCGTTGGCCGCCACCCAGAGTGCGGTAAGTGTGCAATATGTCGATTTTCTCCTTTGACAGTACACTAAAAAATTATAGATCTGGTGATCAACATCCCCACGATTTCCAATCGGCATTTCCTTATATTCTCGGAGAACAAAAAGGGCGATATGGTTGCCATCATCGAAGATCTTTCTAGTAACGGCACCTTCGTTAATGACGCACTTGTGGGGCGCAACAAGCACAGGGAGCTTGAAGACGGCGACGAGATCACAATCTTGGACGAGGCGCGGTTTGTGTTCCGCTACCCGAGAACGAGAGATACGAACGGCTTTCTACAGCAGTACCGCATTCTTCAGCAGCTCGGGAAAGGGCACTTTGCTACTGTCTACCTTTGCGTTGAACGAGCCACCGGGACGCAGTACGCCGTGAAAGTATTCGAGAAACGGTCAAGCGAGTCACAAAAGTCGCATACAGACTCGTTGCAGCAAGAAATCGCTCTTCTGATGGGCGTGAATCATCCCAACTTGTTGTGCCTGAAAGACACATTTGATGAAAGTGACGGAGTTTACCTTGTTCTAGAGCTGGCTCCGGAAGGCGAACTATTCAATCTGATTGTTACCAAGCAGAAACTATCAGAGCAAGAAACTCGGCACGTTTTCCAGCAACTCTTTGAAGGCTTGAAATACCTGGTGAGTTTCCCATAGGAAAATATGCCAAGCAAACCGAATCTGGTACTGACAGCGGCTTTAGCATGATCGTGGAATCGTCCATCGTGACATAAAACCAGAGAATATACTTGTCGCGGACAAGAACTTGACCGTCAAATTAGGCGACTTTGGTCTTGCCAAGATAATCGGAGAAGACTCCTTTACAACCACCTTGTAAGTTGCATCATTTGCGTCAGTCTTGCAGTAAATGCTAACGTTGGTCTTTACAGGTGTGGGACACCAAGCTGTAAGTTACGATGAACAATCTGAGACTCCTACTTGCGAGTAACATTCGATGGTAGATGTCGCTCCGGAGATCTTGCAGGAGACTCGTCGCCGGAGATACACAAAAGCTGTGGATATCTGGTCCCTTGGTGTGGTCCTTTACATATGCCTCTGTGGCTTTCCTCCGTTCTCGGATGAGTTATGCACCCCTGAAAATCCGTACACTCTCGCCCAGCAGATCAAAATGGGTCGCTTTGATTACCCGTCGCCATACTGGGACTCCGTGGGGGACCCTGCTTTGGACCTCATAGACAAGATGCTTACAGTTGATGTTGACAAGAGGATTACAGTGGACGAATGCTTGGAACATCCTTGGCTGACAGGAACATATCCCAGTGTCCACGATAGCACGGACGGGTTGACTGGAGCCTTTGGGAACTTGGATTTTTCGAGGCGCAAGGTTGAGCGTGAAAGGACCCTTCTCAGCAGCATCAACGATGTCCACTTCAGTGAGCACAAAGAGGGTACGGGTGCACCAGTCAAGGTGTTCCACAAGAATGAAGCTGGAAAGCGCGTCCATAACCGGCCCGCCAAAGTCAATCAGCGGCGTGAGGCATCGCCGGCCGAAAACCGAGGTCCCAAGGACTTCGTAAATCTCGGTGATCGTGGAGATCCCGTGTTGTTTGATGACGAACCCACGAGTCGTTACAAATGAGACGGTCTGGACAGAATCTGTCTCCGCGAAGTTTCCACCCATAAAAGTAGAGTCGCTTTGGTGCCTGCCGAGTTACATGTCCCCAATACGTGTCATTTTTGACTCGGTTTTTGTTGCATTGTTTGATTATTCTTAGGTCCTGGAGTCTTTTTGGAGTTGGAAGCTTACTTGTGCGTTTGGCACGTTGGTCAGCATATTATTGAACGGTCATTCAGTGCAACGAGTAGGCTGGCTGTGGTGGGTTGAGATCAGCGTACCTATCGATGGATGCACCAAAAAGATGCTCTAGCTACTCATACTAATCATATCTACATCATACTTGCCGAAGATTATATTGTTACTTATAAAAAGACTGTGACGGACGGCACTGGCAAGTGTCACATCCCAGGGAGTATTCCAGGCGTATACCACTGCGATATCAGCAAAAGACCAGGATTCTAAGCCACCAGGCTTAGAACTGCTCTCCTTGTATACTTGCCAGTGCCGTCCGTCACATACAGATTCTATATACAGAGTATACAGTATTTAAACGCAGACGCTCAGGCCGAGCTTTTTCTCGAAGGGGCTCCAATAACAAGACACTCACGTGACCTCAATGTTACTAAGGGCATATCCACCAGAGACCACTTTTTAGTTAGCAGTCAATCAGACCTTCGTTACAATTCCCTAAAGGGTGACTGAATAAGGCATCTGCTGTGCATCCATTCTGTCGTGCATATTATGCAGTATTGTTTTGATTCAGGTAACTCAGCTGCCTAGGGTACGTACAAAACGAAGTATGTGATCTCCTGCTCGGGAAGGGCCATGTTCCCGAGGTGGCATGATTCTTTGTGCCTGGATCACTGGACCAAGTAATCTCCCAGGGGCAAACCCACTGAGCGAAGACGGGTGAACAACCTAAGCGTGGCTCAGTGTCCTGTCTCACAGTTAGTAGTGGATCAGAAACGGAACCGCCTTCAGGGCCGCTAATTATTACTCTGTATTTCCCCTACAATCATCATAATCCATTTATCTTGACTCCAGTACTCCTTGCCCCTCGAAAGATCCCGTCCGCGGTTGCGAGTGTCGAACTTTGGAGGGTGCTACGATCGGGGGATCTCTCCTCGTGTGCTTTCGTTTTCCCTGTTTCTCCGTGATCCTCATCTGGCTCCTGATTCTGCGTTTCTGAATTTGTGTTCACCGCGCAGCCATGGGCCTTCTCGCAGCGATTGTCGACAAGTTCTGCGAGCACTGCTCGACTCAGTCATTATGGGTGCTCAGTGGGATCGCGTTGCTGTCCATTGTCGTTGTGTCTGTTTTACTCAATGTCCTGGGCCAGCTTCTGTTCAAAAACCCCAATGAGCCCCCTGTGGTTTTCCACTGGTTTCCGTTCATCGGCAGTACCATTAGCTACGGCATGGATCCTTACAAGTTCTTCTTCGATTGTCGCAAGAAGGTACGCTTAGAATCGTCCGGGAATCATTGCGCGAGGACAAGTGCTCACAAGCTGTTTGCATTTAGTATGGTGACATTTTCACTTTCATTCTCCTCGGGAAGAAGACTACTGTATTCTTGGGCACCAAAGGCAACGACTTCATTCTCAACGGCAAGCTGAAGGATGTTTGTGCTGAAGAAGTCTATTCACCGCTCACAACACCCGTGTTTGGAAAGGATGTTGTCTATGACTGCCCCAACTCGAAGCTGATGGAGCAGAAGAAGGTAAGGGAAGGTGTCATGGAATACAGGAGACGTTGGCTAATAGTCACAGTTCGTCAAATTCGGTCTCACTTCCGAAGCCCTTCGTTCCTACGTACCCCTGATTACCCAGGAGGTGGAAGATTTTGTCAAGAATTCCCCTGTGTTCCAGGCGCCCAAGGGTAGCTTTGATGTTTGCAAGGCGATTGCGGAAATAACGATCTATACGGCGTCGCGTTCGCTGCAGGGCAAGGAAGTTCGGGATAAGTTCGACTCGACCTTCGCGGAATTGTATCATGATCTCGATATGGGTTTTGCTCCGATCAACTTCATGCTTCCCTGGGCTCCCCTTCCCCATAACCGGAAGCGCGATGCGGCTCAAAGAAAGATGACCGAGACGTACATGGAAATTATCAGGAAGCGTCGCGAGGCAGGCGGAAAGAAGGATTCTGAGGATATGGTTTGGAACCTCATGTCGTGCGTCTACAAGGATGGCACCCCCGTGCCCGACCGAGAAGTCGCGCATATGATGATTGCTCTCCTGATGGCTGGTCAGCATTCTTCGTCTTCTACTGCTTCCTGGATTGTGCTACGTCTCGCCACACGTCCTGATATCATGGAGGAGCTGTACCAGGAACAGCTCCGAGTGCTTGGACCCGACCTTCCTCCGCTTACGTATGAGAGCCTGCAAAAGTTGGACCTCCATGCCAAAGTCATCAAGGAGACACTTCGTCTGCATGCTCCTATTCACTCGATTATCAGGGCCGTCAAGAACCCAATGCCGGTTGAAGGTACTCCTTACGTGATCCCGACCTCCCATAATCTTCTTGCTTCTCCCGGTGTCACCGCGCGCACGGCTGAGCATTTCACCAACCCCTTGGACTGGAACCCTCACCGCTGGGATGAAGCCAGTGTGGCTAGCAAAGAAGACGATGAACAAATCGACTACGGATACGGCTTGGTTAGTAAGGGTACTAACAGCCCATATCTTCCATTCGGCGCTGGACGTCACAGGTGTATTGGCGAACAATTCGCCTATGTGCAACTCGGTACGATTACCGCCGCTCTAGTGAGGTTGTTCAAATTCAAGAATCTCCCTGGCGTTGAAGGTATTCCAGAGACAGATTATTCAGTAAGTCATCCCCTGGCTGTTCGAGTCACCTGGGCAATCACAAGCTAATGCGTGCGTCAGTCTTTGTTCTCAAAGCCATTTGGTAAATCGGCCGTGCTATATGAGAAACGTGAGACCACCAAGTCATGATGGGAGATTTTTTTTTCCTCTCAGGAGACGAAGTGATACAGAACTACAAGGAATGATATACTAATTCTTCTTCGAGTCGGGATCCACGAATTTGGTCAAACACACGGGACATAAGTGGCGGTAGATGATGCATCTCTCCATCGCACTCCTCTATAATCTTTCTTACTCTCTGGGCCTGCGCCTTGTACAGCTTGTTCATCAACTCCTCATCCATGCATCACTATCATCATGTAATTATTAGGTTCTGCTCTGAACCGATGAGGCTCTTGTTACACAGCTAGATTAGTTTAATAATATGATATGAACTAGAGATGACAGTTGAAGAATCCACTATGGAAATTATCTCAATTGGCTTTCTTCTATAGCCCCCAGCGGAATATGTTACAGAAGCGGCAAATATTTGGGTTGACATATGCATTTCAAGATGAAGTGCAAGGAACATTCATGATGCAGTGACATATTGTACAAAATAAGAAAGCGCCCCGGCTCCAGGTCTTGCGCGAAACAACTCAAAGAATCCAAAACTCTTTTCAAGCCGTGCCTTTCCGCCTCTCTTCACTCCGCTTCTTGGCTCTGACTTCAGCTCGCCGTCTCTCACCACCATCCACCTTGTGCCCCAACTTATCCTCCCACATGCCCTCCTGGACCTTGATCAGAGCCGCAGATCCATTTGTTCCCTTGATTGGCTGCAAAAACGGACCCTTGATCATTGAGCCATGATGGATCTTAAAATGGGCGAACTTTTTCAATGGCTTTGACGGATCGTGACGATACTCGGTAGCATCCGGTGGAAGGTTCACGACAACTCTTCTCATGCTGGGGGATAAGGTAGCGGACGAAGTCACAGCAGGAGTCGCACCGTCCTTCCCTGTGCTCGAGTCCTTGTTGGTCTCCGCGGGAACTTCAACCACTCGCAGCTGCGCCACGCCATCAACGACGGTTTCCAAGTCTCCACCAGGGCCATAAAGTCCCTGCCTGAATTTCTCTCTCTTCCTAAGTAGATATCGTCTGTGTCGGGCAGGTTCAATGCCTAGTTCCCGCAGCTCGTTAGAGCTGAGTGTGAACAGTTTCTCCCAGGATGGAAGCTTGCTCGCGTGCTTGGACATGTCACGGCCGATGAGTGTGAGGAAAGTTTGCACATCGGGGACGAACGGAGTCGGGGACGGTACGGAGGGAGTCGAGGCATTCTTATGAAAGCACCGGATACATTGCCTTGAGACGGCGAAATTATGAGAAAAGAGTCGTGACGATAGGGCGCCGAAGTGCGGATAGCGCATCGCCATGTTATTCGACGAGCGTGCAGGTGTAGGGCACAGAGGGAAGGTTGCGGACGGCTGCGATGAGGGTGAAGGTGCTAAAGGAAATAAATATTCGAAGTAATTCTGGGATTAGATCCCAAGATCAATTGATTGATGGCGTTAAGCCTGCCGCCGTCGTATTCACGTACAATTATCGAGTCGGCAGTCTGTTGTCTTGAGAAATTTCGGAGATGACCAGCGAATCGGGATCAACGATACTCCGTACGCGGGTTTCCCTAATTATCATAGCTCCAGTAAAGCTGACCAGAGCTTAGGGAGACACAGGCATCTTTAAAGTGGATTCTACCTTTTCTCGCTCAAGAAGTTCTAGACTGACGTTTAAGCGGGCTCGTATCATTTTGTGATACTGTTTTGGTCTATGTCTACGATCTGTGACTTCTTGAAATTTCCCGCAATCTAGGGCGTGGGCGCTTAGCATCTAAGATTACTTGACTTTGTACGGGCGATATTGGTCCAGCTGAACAGAAAGATCATGGCGATCTCACCTTTGTCGTCCCGGTCGCCATCGATCACCACGTCGTCGTCTACTACTGTGAAGCTGAGGGGCATTGCCACTCAGAACTCAGCAAATGGACACGAGACTGGTCAATCAACCCCTTCAACTCCTCCTGCTGAGCGTGAACTTATGGAACAACTGAACGAAGATGTCAGGAACAACTATGTAAAAGGTATTGAAATCTGATATAGAATCCTTGTTCGATCGAACAAAACCCGGACTGACTATACTTGAAGATAGGAAGCTGGGCGAGGGTACCTACGCCGTTGTGTATCTGGGCCATCTTCGAACCGATCCATCCTCCTTCGTCGCCATCAAGAAGATCAAGGTCAATGCCGAATATAAAGATGGTCTCACGATGGACGCCATCCGCGAAGTGAAGTATCTGCAGGAGCTGTCTCACCCGAACATTATCGCGCTTCATGACGTATTCTCTTCCAAAGATCAGAATCTTAATCTGGTTTTGGAGTATCTTCCGCGCGGTGATCTTGAAATGCTCATCAAAGATAGAAATATCCAGTATGGCGCGGCCGACGTGAAAGCTTGGATGGGGATGCTTGCGAGGGGGGTCTGGTTTTGCCACGAGAACTTTGTGTTGCATCGAGATATCAAGCCGAACAACCTATTGATAGCCTCAGACGGAGAAGTGAAGCTGGCTGATTTTGGTCTGGCTCGGTCTTTTGCTGACCCGTATCTGAACATGACTCATCAAGTGATCACTCGCTGGTATCGGCCTCCCGAGCTTCTTTACGGCGCACGGCAATACTCCGGTGCGGTGGACATCTGGTCGATGGGGATGGTCTTCGCTGAACTTCTTCTGCGAGTGCCATTCATCGCCGGGAACTCGGATCTGGACCAGATCTCCAAAATTTGTGAAGCATTCGGCACGCCAACAGAGGAGAACTGGCCCGGAGTCACGAAATTGCCAAACTATCTGCCTCCCGACCGAAACCATATCATACCGGTGCAGGGCCGCGATTTCTTCCTGAGACAGTTTCCCACAGCCGGCCCTGTTGGTGCAGACCTGCTGATGTCGATGTGTGCGTTGGACCCGAGAAAGCGTAGCACTGCGCGCCAAGTCTTACAGCACAATTGGTGGACTACCGAGCCCAAGCCGACCAAGAAAGAGGATCTCCCGAAGAAATCGGGCGGCACAAAGAAGATGGGCGATGACCTGAGTAGACGAGGCGGAGAACTGGACGATGGTCCATTCAAGAACGCTGCTCGGCAATTAAATTTCAACGCGATGAAGTGAGATTATCGGCCAAACTCTCTCGAGATTTCCACTACGGTGAGTGCGAAACTCTTCAAGAGTCGAACGCTCTGTACATCGATCCTGCCCATCTACAGAAGGCAGAGTGCACAACGAGTTCCCAGCTGCTGCTGTGCACTACCAGCTTCGACAAGTCTTCAGCAGCATCAATAGACAAGGCTATCGCTCGCTAATGCCGGATTATGGCAAGCATTTTCTAGTGAAGCGCTCTATAACTGGAAGATGCCATCCTCATGAAGCCAAACGCATTCGGCTTGGGTCAAACTGTCTTGTCAGCTCTCGATCAACTTTTTTTTCTCCCGCAAATGGTCACTGGCTTTTTCTATCCCTTCAGATGATTCCGACCCCCTTTCCACATTCTTTCGACTGCTGGAGGGGAAATTGCTATAACAATATCTCTCCACATGCGGTAACGGTGCGTCGGACGAAATGGCCAGTGATTCAATCAGGTGTCAAGGGTAACATCGATATTGCAAGAGAAGGCATTCGATCGTGCATCCGGGATCGCCATGCCCTTAAAATCTATTCCTCCTTGCCTTGACTTGCAGGCGTCGGAAATTACTTTCTTGATTGTACGTATGTGCACAGCGCCTAAAAACGGCAAGATACCACTGTCTCTGAGAGGGCAAGAAAAGTGCGTTGACATTATCCTCCGAGTTTGATACTTTGCAGAACCGGAAATGTCGAGGACTTGGTGAATGCACCTTGGGTTTCCGGCATCTGTGTCAGAGCGTCAACACAGGTCCATCGGCGATCACCATACCAATTTCTTCTTGTGGCAGAGTTCCCACCATAATTACCAGATTGGGACCTGGACTGCAAGGTAACAGATGATAGAATGATACTCTGTTCGTGAAAGAAACCCTGGTCTTCATCGAGATTACTACAGGAGACTGTTGGTGTGTAGACTGTACGGTATATTGCATTTCACACATACTCCAGATGCAGTATCTCTGGAACCACTACTAACGTAATCGGACACCGAGCGAGCCGCGACACCGAGCGAACCAGCGAAATCCCCTATTCCTCCTGACCATGCTCATCAGCTCAACCACCACCAATA
>JSYV01000095.1:0-30718 GCA_000787455.1 Evansstolkia leycettana | reverse complement strand
AAAATACAGTTTAAACTTCTATATCGTACGCGCAGTCGCATTGGGTGATCCGCTCGCTTGTGGATTACGTTATGGGATGCTCCCCTAAAGCATTCGATACGGACTCAAGTATTGCATACAACTCTGCATTGCGTGATTCTTTCTTGGAGAGCGAACCCACGGCACTCTTTGCTTGGCTACATCAATCGCTCAGCCGCAATAGTATATGAACAAAGAAATATTTTCGCCTCAGGACGGTCTGGTCTCTGGCAGTAGTCTCCTATTTGCTTGATAAACATCAAGCATGGCTCTTCTGTATATCTTCACCAGTTGACGCCCTGAGCTATGTCATTGTCCTGTAAAAGCGTCCCTGCACATACAAGTCTGACACTACTTAGGTACAAGGAATGTATGTCTATGCACATTCATTTGAACATCTAATCTGGTCTGCCACTAGCCAACTGACCTTCTCCCGAACTGCATTGCATGTCTTCGATAGACTGACAGTACTGATTGCGTCTAGGTTTTCTGATCGTCTAATATCTATTCCAAGAATTTCCAGGGCCTGGAACAACATCTATTGTTAGTAGATATATCATGAACATCAACCTACAATTGCCTCCGTTGTGCAAAGCTACATAGGTACATTACGCCATAGTGGCAATCACTGGTATATATGTTCTGCAAAATATGCAACAGTGGGATGCGCCCAATTGGCTCTTGATTTCCCCATTCTAAGTGTCGAGATGCAACCATCAAAGGAAAAGAGGATTGATTATCTTTTTGGTGTAATGTTTACAAGTCCATGCATCTCCTGATCCCATGGTTGTTGTTTGTTAGTGGTGTTCGGCTGCCCAAGACTTAGTTTTCCAGGTCCAGCGCCAAAACAATAGATTAAAAGGACCTGCCGCCAGCTTCCCGAAAGCATTCATCATCTCGACGAACAACTATTGTTCTTCCCTATTCTTTACCAATGGGAGGATCATAAACATACCACCATGGGCTCTTTATCGCCGTTTCGTTCGCTTTAATATTACTTCAAGCTTCGAATGCTTCTGTGACTTGCCTCGAATTCCTTCTTGCCCCTCCTTATCTTCTCAAGTTGCTTTCTCCATCCACTTCCGCAGAACCAACACGTCATTCACTCGCTATCTTCACACCTCCAACATGACGCTAGACGCAACCTCATCCAGCATCCAGCCTGAAGCAGGCACCCGCAACCCCAACATCTTCTGGCCTATCGAACGCTCCTCCGCTACCGCTAACGGTAATCATGATTCCTCCTTCAGCTGGCGCCCAGGTCGACCAGCGACAACCGCCAAAAAAGAATCTCCAACCCTCGACCCATCCAACTACCCAGGCGGCAAGAAGTCCCTCGCCGGAATCTCCCTGCGCGCATTCGCTCTGGGCATCACTCTCGGCATTTCCTCCTGCCTCTCCGTCTATCTAGCCGGCATCTCATACAGCCCTCTCTGGCGTGTCCCGTTCTTCATCGCCTCGCTCTCCCTCTTCCATTTTCTAGAATACTACATCACGGCCAGATACAACACCAAACACGCATCTATCTCTGCGTTCCTCCTCACACAGAACGGATGGGCGTATAATCTCGCGCATAGTTCGGCCGTGGTGGAATGCATCGTCTCGCATATCTTCCTGGACGGCTATAGCTCCTTTTCCCCTCGAGGATGGACCGAGCCCCTACCCGGCGTGCACATCCAGGTTCTCCTTGGATTATTTCTTATGGTGCTCGGGCAGACAGTCAGAACGCTTGCCATGGCGCAGGCAGGCAGCAATTTCAACCACACCGTCCAGGTGGAGCATAAGGAGGGCCATTCGCTCGTGAAGAGCGGGGCGTATAGCGTTTTGCGACATCCGAGTTATTTTGGGTTTTTTTGGTGGGGGCTCGGTACCCAGCTGGTTCTGGGGAATGTGCTTTGTTTTGTGGCGTATGCGGTGGTCCTTTGGAGATTTTTTAATAGTAGGATTCAAAGTGAGTTACGTGCTAACCTACCCTGAATCTCTTCTTGGGAAGTATGCAGACCGATAGCTGACGTCATATATTTAATCTACATCGTGACAGGGGAGGAAAGATTTCTTGTACATTTCTTTGGCGATGAATATGTCAAGTATAAGAGAAGTACTCGAGTGGGGATTCCTGGGATTCATTGACGATTGGGCATGACTATTGCTGGTCGAATAGTTAGAGAATTCGCAATACTTTCCAAACAATTCTATCCTTCTTCACTATCAAATCTTAGAAACTCGGACAGTGGTATATACTATACTATACTAAACATAACCTGACGCCCCGCAATGCGATACGTATAGCAACATACTTGAAGAAGTTCCGGCAAGAGGCCTGCCATCATCAATAGGATCAAAGCTTGCTTTCCGGCGCAACCCTCCCCACAGCACCGCTCATATATACATCCTGAGTCTCGTTTCCAGGATCGCCACCAACTCCTGTCTCCGTACCAAAAAGAGCAAGCTCTCGCCCCCCTCTCGTACTCCACCACGTCACACAGCAATGCGCCCTCTCAACATCCATCTCCCCGCCGCTGAGAGCCTCCCAGAAGCGCTCAACGCAGATACTCCTTATCCCTGAGTCGCGGATGCTATTGATCAGACGAGCTGTTATAGGCAGCCATTCCTCTAGATCATCCACACGGAGGAAGCAGAGAGAATCGATCAATGCGAGGACCAGAACGGCTTGTTCGGAAAGCGGTGGTGACTGGCTTAGGTTTGCATCTGCTGCCGCCGCGCCTTGCGTAGACTGTGGAAGAATTGCTGTTGAGGCGTGCAGGGCTCTTTCGTGGAGGATCTCGAGTAGTATGGAGGGTAAGAGAGGTTGAGTGTTTGCCAACGGTGATGGAGGGGCAGTGACTCGGATTACTGTTTTGAAGGCGAGGCGGAATTGGCTGGCGGAGAGGTTGTCAGGGAAGACCTGTAACGGGCGAAGTGAGCATCATGGCGGTTGGAAAGTAAACGAGGATGACCTTACAGTGAAGAGATTGTCGACGTAAAAGGGAAGATGCTTAGCTGTCACATCTGCATTCCCGGGGATAGCAAACACAGCCAGAACTACACTGTGAGCTGCCTCGAAGATCTCCAAAAGATTTCTGTTCCCACCAGAGGCAAGGTATGGCAGTGCGGCTGCAACGAGAAGTTCTTCGTTTGACTCGGGTGATAGCACGGGTGTGAAGTATTCCGCAGTGTTCAGGAAGAAAAGGTCAAGACACCGCTCGACTGGATGTGCCGGGATTTGCCCGAGCTCGCTGGGCTTGATGCTCCTGAGAAAATTCTCTGCTAGATCTGGGTACTGGGCCAGAATATCAACAGCAGCAAGTGTTACGAACAGGTGTTGCGAAGACGCGTTCTGGCCCATGCGAGATGAGATGAAGTAGAGATTTCGAAGTATGTGAAGAGCCTGCATTGACAGGAAAGGAGCAACTGCGATTCGGATAATGATCAGTGCGGATGAACGGCATAGAAAGACAAGAGGGCAACTCACTTCGATTAGCGGCCAGCACACGATCATTGATCACTCTTCCCAGTGTTGCTCTTAAAACAATAACAATAGAATATAAGCAATTGCGAAACAGCTTCCACAGAACCGGCAGCGTCGTCTTCAACGATTCCGGATCAAGGAACTCTGCTTCTTCAGAAGCGTCAACCTCTGATAGTTTGTTTTGGCGCCACTGCACCATCAATGTGCGAACAAAATGCGCGATGGAATCCACTGACTGCGAGACCAGCGTCGAGTCATGGACGCTTTCAATCGCATGTGCAATCAGTCGCGATAGCGGGCCCAGCGACGAGATCAGAGGGCTGGACGATATTGCCTTGATACGACCATATGTCGGAGACTCTGGCGCCCATCTAAACCGTCTCCCCGGTACTTCGACAACATCCCCATCAATAGCACCTAGAAAGTACCCTCCCTCAAAACCTTCGGGGGAGACAAATACCGCGCGAACCATCACCGGAAGCAAGCGATCATAGTTCAATTTACTCCTCTCAGAATCCGACAGAAGCTCAAACGTATAGTTCAGAACCATCGTAATGCAGTATCCCTCGATCGCATTCGCCGCATTGATCTCATCCAGCGAGAGTTGCGCAGCTTTCACGAGCGCCGATTCAAGTTTGTGTCGAATCTGCCACGGCAGACCTTGTCTATTCTGCCCCTCGAATCCAAGCAAAATACCACCGATTAGAAGCAAATGTCTCCATCGCGGGGATTTCTCGTCCGCTCCATTGACTACGGCTTTGACCCAGGTTTCGCGTTCGATTTTCCTCGGTCGCCCGTACATTGGTAATCTAGGGTCATCTGCCGTGTCGTTCTGCAGCACGGCGATCGCGGCAGCATTGAAGATGCCGAGCAGTCTGCGGCATGTGTGCAGATCTACGTTATGGTCCCATATGGCTGGTGCGGAGAGCAATTGCGACGCAAGCAGGCTGATATTCAGAGGGTTTCCGAGGAGGGACAAGAAGCTCGTTGCTGTTGGCAGTAGACTAGGACTGTCAGTTCAATGCTCTATGGAAAATGGGTGAGTGCTCTCTCACGTAAAGGCATCTTGAAGCTCTGATGTGGATTGTAGTGATCTTAACAGCGCGGCTAAGGAGCGCTCAGTAGCCATGGTCAGAGGATAGTATTAGAACTGGGGATAATTGAAGAGACATGGAAGAGTTGGCAGATGACGACAGGGAGATATTTGCTCAATGAAGACGCTCACAGGGCCACAGTACGCCAGGACATTCTACATATGTTGGACCTGGGGAGAACCGCAAGAGTTGGAGACGACGCTATCATTGACAGCCGAGGTCCAGATCAGTCAGCTGAGCTTTACCGTTCTGGTCGATCGCTCGACACTAGGTAGTTAGCGGATCTACTATTAATTACAGCTCCCTTATCACAAGCTCATTGTTTCATCTAGTTATTTCGACGTCAACATTGAAAACGATCATGCTTGGCACCTAGATATGTCCCGTCTACTCTGCCAACCACTCTGAAGGGGCCTGGCGAAGCAGCCTCGTCACAATAAAAATGGCTACCAACCGCGTCCCTATAAATTACCAAGTTCCGCCCTTTCCTTCTCTCTATGATCCCATCCTTTCGAACCATGACGGGTCAGCAAACTACCTCTACCACACCACTGACATCTGGCGCTTCACATTATTCTGGACGCTGATATTATACGGCGCGACGCATTTGTCCGTTGTAGTCTGTGCGCTTGTCATGCAATGTCGGAGCTGGAGGCTTCTTTGCGCTATACCACTGGTATATCTTGTTATTGCGGGGTTGGAGGCGCTTTTGTCGGGGAGTATTGTTGGTTTAGTGTGAGTAGAGTCAGAAATGGACACTGAAGGAATGTTTCTGACAAAGGATGTGCTAGTCTTGGGGCTGTTTACGAGGCTGGGAACTTTAGGATGTCAACTTGGCTTCCGTTCATTTGGAGCGCGGTTAATGTGATGGTTCTGATACTTTCAAGTTTCCCTGTACAAGGAGGCTTATGATCCCGGGGATTGTACCGCAACAATACGCTTTTACGATGGCGGCGACGTGCTCGATGTCCGACAAGCGAAGCAGATATTCAGAGATCTCCATGCGCTTCGTTCATTCTCATTGAAATGCATATGTCCCACGGAGAAACACGCGATGAAATTCGCTGCAGGATCACGCCATTGGTATATAATACATGCATCCAGAAACGACCATTGCATCAATATGCGCCATCTATCATAAGAATGAGAGGCCCGCACAAACTATCTGCCGTTACGCCCATTCCCTCGGCGCGGGTCTTCTTTCACGCTGTCATATTGCTTGCGGAAGTCACCTTCCATTGTGTGTATTATCGGGTGTGCCACCGCCTTGCAAGCCCGGTATACCTCCAAGGCCGAAGGGAGGGACAGGGCCTCCGTTAGGTTGGAGATTCTGGGGCAGAGCAATTCCCTGGGAAAGCAATTGTTTCTGCAACTCCGCAAGGTTGACATTCACCGGGGGAGTTCCCGTCATAGCAGGCAGCATCGGAAATCCAGGAATACCATTGTTTGGAGGAAACTGATTCGGCTGGGGCGGTGGTCGACTGGACATGATGGCGGCGAGGCGACCAGGATCCATCTGTGGCATAGAAGTCGACATCCCAGACGGAGCTGGAGGTTGCACGCCACCGATACCCGGTAGAAGTCCTTGTGAACCCATACCATCGGGCTGACCTGCGCCTCCAGACGGGGCAAACTGAATACCAGGCAGAGCTGTCGGTGCTGGTGGTCTCTTCTGGTCGACAAGACTGTCTGCTTCGTCCTGCAGCTCCTGCTCTTCCTCCTCCCGCATTTGTCTTCTTCCGAAGCCACGACTCCACGTTCCTTGAGCCTCAGCGGCTTCTTCTCCGATGTGGAATCTGTCCTTCAAGTAACTCGTCTCTCCCGGCCTTGCTCGTGACCAGAACCGCGTGAAATTGTCCTTGGAGCCGGACGCAAGGATATGACCCAGCGGATGCCAGTCCAATGACCAGATCGTTGCACTGTGCGCATATTGAATGCGATGCGCGGGATAGATCACCTGCGCCGGGGTATTTGCGGAATCTGGGCTGTCGTACGGCGCAACCGTTGGGATCTGTCCCGCAGGAAGATTGGGTTCGTCAAGTAGATAGTGATACAACGATCCATCCTCGCTACCTGTAGATATGAGCGAACTGTGGATGGGATGCCATGTCAACGAAGAAATCGGTTTCTCATGGCCTCGAAGAATGCAAATGTCCCTCATCATGCGGAGATCAAAGACCCGTGCCGTCTGGTCTCGAGACGATGTAGCCAGTAGATTGTTATTCACGCGCGAGAACCGGGTCGTGGTAACCGTATTCTTGTGGCTCTGAAGCGTAGTCAAGCATCGTCCCGTGCGGGGATCCCAGAATTTGACCTGATGGTCTTTCGATCCGGACACCAAAAGTCCCTTTGTAGGATGCCAGTCGCACGACTTGACGTCCCAATTATGGCCGGTCAGTGTCGTATCACAGGTCCTTGCGGTAAAGTCGAATATTTTAAGCGTCGTATCGTCTGAAGCGGATAAGAATTTGGTATCACTTGGAGACCATGCGAGGTCCCGAACGGCGTCGTGGTGCGCATCATCGATCGTTTCAACGTTGTTGAAATTCGGACGCCAATATTTGACATCACCCTTTTGTCCTCCGGATATTAACCAGTCGTGGCTATGGGACCATGCTAGCGAGGTGACTCCCGCTTGCAATTGATCATAATGTGCCTGAAATTCGAGCCATCTGATATCAGCACAATCCGTAAATCTCTCGCACTGGAAGAGGGAGTACGCACGTCCATAACCGTCTCGAAATTGAACGCGGTTCCATTCCACAGCATGAACTCTCCAGTATGCCCACCTGTTAATAGCCGTCTGCCTTCGGGCGTCCATCTCACCACTGTGATAGGTTTCTTCGACTTTCCAATCGACTGATGAAGATGGCGTACGGGGATGGTATCTGCGGGGGAATCAATCCGGGCCAAGGGCGGAAGCATCTTTCACGAACGAACGTCAGTCAGCACATCGATCCGATATTCTGACGGGCACTTGATCAAGCAGAGACCAATACTCACATCAACTACATAGCTTGCGCTCGGCCTCTCAGCCTCCATTCGATGCCCTCCTTGATACCGCGGCCGTCGCGTGCGCATCCATTGAACCAGCGATGAGCCATAGTCGGTGACAAGTCCTGTAGCTCTGTCAACGTCAAGCGCGATGCAGGTAGTGAGGGTAGTCTAGTCATGCGCATACTCGGTCGTCGTGGCCCCAAGATGCCAGGTCTCCCAGTGTACTGAGTGTCACCTCCATGCTCATCGTAGAGGGCCATTGCGACCCAAGGTCGGAGGTAGCTTGCCAAGAGTCAGAAAAAAAAAGAACGAGGTTACGGAGTATCCCGTGGCTTTGTGACCATGGCAGAAGAGAATTGAAATAAGCTCCACTCTTTTTTTTAGCAGCAAGAGCAGCGTTACTAATAAAGTCGCGAGAGGTTCATGGCAATGATGGCATGCATGAAGCGGCTGGGTTGATGTTGGTTCACTCGAGGGCTGTCCGAGTGACGGACATTATTGGCTGCGGAAGTGCTTTAGAGCCCAGACTCTGGCCCAGCCAAGGTGCAGCAGTCCTTGGAGGGATGGCAGAGGGTCAGAGCTCCACGTTTGATAAGTTTCTCGAGGAAGAATGCTTGTCAGCCCCGCTATGCTGCTCTCTCCCTCTGCTTATGACTTATTCTCTGTCTTCTCTCTGTCTCCTGCTCCTGTTCATTCGACCAGGATGACTTGAGATGGCGACTGATAGCTTGGTGCTTCCATCAAGTGTGCTGAACTGTCCGCGCAATCGAAGTGACGTTCGTTCCCCGAATCATTCTGTTTGGCTTCGATACTGTTTATATACAAGGTGGATGAGACGATCGCCATCAGTCCACCAGCTTTTACTACCCTTTGGCACCTTGTCAGACAGACTTCTTCAGAAAGATGGCATACTCTGCCCAATCTACCGTCAGTACGATCCAGGAAGTCTTGCCCTCGTCCCCGAACGGAGCTGCCCGTGATAGCTCTTTATCTACTGAAACCGGAGCTCCTCGGCCAAACACAAGGACAAGGAGAAGCAAATATCGCCATGTTGCTGCTTACCATTCCCAGCTGCGGCATTCAAGTCTCAGCAGAGACGCGGATGTCTCGCCAAGCTTTCTTGGATTTCGCAATCTAATGGTTATCGTCCTCGGTAGGAATAGCCGGGCGATCACAAGCCAAATTCTTGGTCCTAGGCTAATAGTGTGATGTTAGTGGCGATGAATCTTCGCTTGATCATTGAGAATTTTATGAAAGTGAGTATTTGAGTCGATTTTCTCTTCTACTGACGGACTCTCAATTCTGATGAATCCCTAGTATGGCGTCCTTATCTGTATCAAATGCCACGACTACCGAAAGCAGGATGTCATCCTCGGTTCAATCCTCTTCGCGCTTGTTCCGTGCCACCTGTTTCTGGCGTATATCATCGAATTGGCGGCTGCTCAGAAAGCCAAGGAAACCGTTGGCCGCAAGAAGAAGGAGTCTTCAGCCGAGCAGAACGAGCGTGAACAACGGGTCTTCCAGTCCACCTGGCGGTTCACGGCGATCTCGCATACTGTTAACGCAACCCTCTGCCTCGCCGTTACCAGTTTCTTCGTATACTTTTACATTCACCATCCTGGCATCGGTACGATCTGTGAGCTTCATGCTATCATAGTGTGGCTCAAGAACTGCTCCTATGCGTTCACGAACCGTGACCTCCGCTCTGCGATGCTTAACCCGTCCGAAGACGCTGCGCTGCCTGAGATCTACTCGTCCTGCCCGTACCCAAGAAATATTTCCCTTAAAAACTTGATTTACTTTTGGTTTGCACCGACTCTGGTGTACCAGCCAGTGTATCCTCGAACCACCCATATTCGGTGGTCATTCGTCGCAAAACGCGTGCTCGAATTTATTGGGCTGTCCGTTGTGATCTGGCTCCTTTCGGCGCAGTATGCCGCCCCCGTGCTCCGAAACTCCATTGACAAAATCGCCGTCATGGACATCGCGTCGATCTTGGAGCGAGTTATGAAGCTCTCCACCATCTCATTAGTTATTTGGCTCGCAGGCTTCTTTGCACTGTTCCAGTCTTTCCTCAATGCCTTGGCCGAGGTGATGCGTTTTGGCGACCGCGAATTCTACACGGATTGGTGGAACAGCTCGAGCCTCGGTATATATTGGCGCACATGGAATAAGCCTGTCTATCTCTTCATGAAGAGACACGTATTTTCTCCTCTGGTCGGCCGAGGGTGGAGTCCGTTCGCGGCGAGTGTAATGGTGTTTTTCCTCTCCGCCATTCTTCATGAGATGCTCGTCGGTATTCCGACGCATAATTTGATAGGTATTGTCAATTCTATCTTTTCCTTTGCTTCTCTGGTCTATCTGCCCACCAGTGCTGACTATGTTCAGGAGTTGCATTCGCGGGAATGATGTTTCAGTTACCTCTAATCATGGCCACTGCGCCGCTGGAGAAAATGAATGATCCTCTAGGTAAGATTGTGGGGAATTCTGTATTTTGGATTAGCTTTTGCCTCGTCGGCCAGCCATTGGGGGCACTGCTGTACTTCTTTGCATGGCAAGCAAAGTATGGCAGTGTCAGCAAGTCTGCGCCGCCACTTGGATCTACCATTTGATAGTTGCGCGCAAACATACGTGAGGAGGTTTGAAAGTGTACCATTTCTCTAAGGCATAATCATGAGTGATTATCTCAGATGTCAAGATCCGAATACCAACTTGCAGTTCTTTGATCAGTTTTGGTTAGGTAGTTTATTTATAACAGACATGCTGGATGTACGTAGTATTGTGTTGAACTCATCTCAATCTGCACTAGTAGCGATTGCAGAGCGTTGGAAGTACTTCCCTGCTGGACAAGCCTCCACAAGTATCTGAATATGGATCGTTCCACTCACAAAAAAGTAAAGTGCTCTTTGCCTTTGACGGTTTGTTGCAGTTTCACCTCGGGAGTCTCATAGAACTTCACAGAAGCAAGCAGAGCTGCTACTCGGAGTCGGATGGTTTCTCTGTCCGCACCAAGTCTCGTTGATCCGCGTTCCGAAGAGAATTAGCGTCACGACAACTAATTACTTACTCTGTACCTAGGTAAAGACAAGTAGGCTTCAACCGCCTACGTAGATATCATTTATTCCAGTGCTATATAAAGCGTTTTGCCCCTTGTAAATCTCTTTCACATACCACCAGCTTGCAATTGAGTCCATTGTGAGTCCAGCACCGTCTCCTCACATTCCAGTCTGTCCTGTTGGCTTTAAGTAGTACTGCGTACTCTGTACATCATCGCCCTTTCATCCCATTCGTGCCGATACTGACGACTTGAAATCCAGAGTTTACCTACCATTACCACTCTAAACAATCAATCAAAATGGTCGCCATCATCGTTCCCGAGAACTACGGGTGAGTATGCTCGAACTGCATAACACTTGACCGAAATCCGCGCGACACACCTCACATTCTGAACTCCAGGGTGAACTGAACTCATTGCTAACCGCTCATGAATTTCTACCTTATAGCTTGGTCATTGGTGTCGCTCTCGGTGCCATCCCTGTCCTCGGATTCATCCACGGCAGCATCACCGGCTCGCTCCGCAAGGATGCCAAAGTTCCTTATCCT
The DNA here is from genome assembly GCA_000787455.1 of Evansstolkia leycettana. Classification (NCBI taxonomy): domain Eukaryota; kingdom Fungi; phylum Ascomycota; class Eurotiomycetes; order Eurotiales; family Aspergillaceae; genus Evansstolkia; species Evansstolkia leycettana. Next base: position 19,537 of record JSYV01000095.1, on the reverse strand, counting down.
CACTGCTACGCGACAGTGGAGCAATGCAAGGCCAACGTGAGTAGCAAACATCCGCCCATACTCGACTCGACGACTCTCGAGTCTCTTTGCTTTGCCCCACCTATGCTCTAACGAGTCTTCTTCCCCTTCCAGCCCAAAGCTGAACAATTCAACTGCGCCCAGCGCGCCCACGCCAACTTCCTCGAGAACGCACCTCAGACGATGCTCTTCGCCCTTGTCGCCGGCCTGAAGTACCCCAACGCGGCTGCGGGACTTGCTGCGGCGTGGACCGTATTCCGAGCGCTCTTCCTGTATGGATATGTCTATTCTGGCAAGCCTCAGGGCAAGGGACGATACCTGGGAGGCTTCTTCTGGCTGGTGCAGGGTGCGCTTTGGGGGTTGACTACTTTTGGTGTTGCGAAGGATTTGATTGCTTTTTAAGCTTGGGCGGGTTGTAGGGCGGGTTGTAGGGCGGGTTGTACGATAGTATGAATTAATTCTCCGCTATTGCCATTGAGGTAGTTGATGTAATCTACCATTCGGCGTTCACATTATTTTTGAACTGGCTGTGTTTCTGGAGAGGAACGTGTCGAAAAGAACTGCCGAGGTACAGAGTACGAGGGTACCTCAAGATCGGACTGCGTCACAGGTCCAAGGCTTTGTCTGGAGAAATCGTGGCGCAGTAAAATAAAATCAAATCGGAAAATGCTAAAGCACTGATAAGGTCTGGAGACGAAAAGCTTCAATCTACATTCTTCAACCTTTTGATTCATTCCACTCCCCATTGCTGTATTTCTTTGTGGCAATTGTCTTTTTACATCTCAGTTTTTCTCAATTTACAAGCGATCGCATATCAGAATTCCAAAGTAAAAAAAGCTATACCACTCCGATCATTCCCCCCGCCATTACCCCTCCACCAGACAGCAATGTCCTCCAAGTCGCAATTGACTTACAGCGCTCGCGCCAGCAAGCATCCCAATGCGCTTGCCAAAAGGCTTTTTGAAATTGCAGAGACCAAGAAGACCAATGTGACGATTTCTGCGGACGTAACGACTACCAAGGAGCTTCTGGATCTGTGTGACCGTACGTGATAAATTTTGTTTCATATCCATACGACATTCAATAGAGATATTACGAGTCATGCTCCTGAAAAAAAAACACGCTTGAGACTGACTAGCGACCAGGCCTCGGCCCCCACGTCGCCGTCGTAAAAACCCACATCGACTTCCTCTCCGACTTCAGCACCGAAACCATCTCCGGCCTGAAATCCCTCTCCGAAAAGCACAACTTCCTCATCTTTGAAGACCGCAAGTTCGTCGACATCGGCAATACCGTCCAGAAGCAATACCACGGCGGCGCTTTACGAATCTCCGAATGGGCCCACATCGTTAACTGCAGCATCCTGCCGGGAGAGGGCATCGTCGAGGCCCTGGCGCAAACTGCATCTGCATCTGATTTTCCCTACGGACCAGAAAGGGGATTGCTGATTCTCGCGGAGATGACCTCCAAGGGATCGTTGGCGAGGGGAGAGTATACGGAGAAGTCGGTGGAGTATGCGCGGAAATACAAGGAATTTGTGATGGGGTTTGTTTCGACAAAGGCGCTTAATGAAGTGTCGTCGGAGAATCAGGAGGAAGAGGAGGATTTCGTGGTCTTCACTACGGGAGTCAATCTTTCTTCGAAGGGGGACAAGTTGGGTCAGCAGTATCAGACCCCTCAGTCTGCGATTGGACGGGGTGCGGATTTCATTATCGCGGGGAGAGGAATCTACGCTGCCGAGGACCCCGTGGAGGCTGTCAAGAGGTATCAGAAGGAAGGATGGGATGCTTACTTGGCGCGTGTTGGACAGAGATCTTAAGTGGGTGATTTTTTTTTTGACAAATTGATCCATATTATGACTGCAGCACAGCAGGTGCGCATTGCACGCAGCCATCATCTTTCTGGAATTTGAACCAGAGAAGTTTCATAACTACGCCAGAATAACGAGCGGTTTTTCGATTGCGGCAACGAAGGATTGACAACGTCTTATCTCGGCAAAAAGCTTTTCCTGTTGATACGCTGTTATTATCGTCAACAGTGAAGCTTGTTGACAGCCGACCTGGAACTTGGTATTGTCCAAGTGCCCAATATCTTGCGTGAAGTTGGTCAAATTTGCAGTGGACGTTGCCTCTACTCTCTCTGTCATTATTACCATGACTTCGCGCAATCAGTCATTCTTAATATTAGATCATCGGACTCTGTCCGACATTGGACTGAAAGGCTAAAATCGACCTTCTTGTTATTGTACCTAGCTCTAAAAAGCCGACTTGTTCATGCAGTGCTCTTGCTATCTCCGCCAGGTATAAGTTTCCTTTCCCCGCACTGGAATGATGGACTCCGATGGAGACTACGATTGAACGAACAACCCCCAATAATTCATGTACTCTGATAAGGAATGCAAGATGGAATTATTCCACAAGATTCACAGAATGGTATGCTGCCAGATCCACTGAAATTCCCCTTGCTCCGACGTCGGAGCAGCTTTTCACAATCACAGCAGCAGTCTCAATTGGAGAGGACATGGGCTTCATGACAGTGGGAACTGTCATCGGGTAGGTAGCGCAGGTTGTGCTGACAGATTCCTGCCTCGGTGATCTCGTATTGTGCCTGCATCTCTTGGAGACTACCAGAGACCTCGTCTCATTCTTTATCTGGACAACCACCACAACTGTGCTGCTCAAAAGTCAAGGCAGTCACTCTTTATCATGTCTGTCATCGTCAATGGATAAGAAGCTCAGACCACAAGACACTCCAAGATTCGATTGGCCACTAGATACGTACCCCAAAATGGCGATAGCGAGTTGCAGATCGCGCCAAAGCTACTCTCCCTTTTGGGCAGGTCTCTCAGACATCAACCTGATACTACTACTACTCACCATGCCAGACAGTGGGCGGTTGATCCCGACGGACAGGTCTCTCCCCCTTTCACGGTTCCCCTCATCCTTACCTGCAAGTTGATGACTTGACGTACAGAGGACGGAAGTAGTCTGATTCTCATTACATGATGAAAATCATTCACTTCTCCACCTGTCGTACAATAACGACTAACTCGGCGATGGCGAGTTTTACCCCGGAACATAGCTAAGATTGAGATGAGTGGGAGAAATAACAGCCAGTATGGATGCTGTCCAGAGTCTCGCGTCACTATACGGCAAGGAAGCATTATCGTGGCGATGAAACTCCGAATCCATTCCAAGATAGTCGCTCCATTCAGAACTAAGTATCAGTTGGTCTATCGCGGAGGTAGTCCTTCTAAGATACAGATGGGTACTTTCGTGCTCCGCTTTCCCCGTGCCACTGTGCAACAATTCGGGCAAAGATAACCGCAAGCTCAGCGAGTGGCAGCCATGTAAAGGGATCAGATACCCCTCTCGCGGAGTACAAAATATTGTGTACCCGCCCTTCAGATCTGTCTTGCTCGATATCTGTTCAGCGTTGTGCTGGTAACATCGCCAGTTTCATTTGCCATTCGTCTCGGTTGATATATACAACATCAAACTGTATACAATTAGATTCTGGTCATTACTCATATTGGTAGTTAGCAAAGACGGCTTGACCATCGCGCCCCGGAGTCCTTCAATATAAACCCTGAAGACTTTCGACGATGGCGGCAGTCGAGGAAAAGCATCCCATGTCCCCAGTGGTCGATCCTGAAAAGGATGCTCCCACTCTCAAACATGTCGACCCAAAGCTCGAGAAGCATTCCCACGATGCGGATGAAGCGCTGAAAGCATTTGAGCATGGGGAAGTAATCACGATAGATGAAGCAACCAACAAGAGACTGCTCAAAATCATTGACTGGCACATGATGCCTCTCATGTGCCTTGTCTACGGCATGAATTATCTGGATAGTATGGAAGCGGGTTCTCTTTGTTCTGCCGGAGCACTGTGAGCTGATACTGGCGAATCAGAAACCACTATTTCATATGCGAGCATTATGGGTCTCCAGAAAGACCTCGATTTAAAAGGTGATGAATATCAATGGCTAGGCAGTCTCTTCTATTTCGGTAAGTTTATGAGCAAAATAGGGCCCCGATCCGGAAAGGTATCTCGGACTGATGGTCAAAGGCTACCTGGCGTTCGAGTACCCGACGAACCGACTTCTTCAAGTTCTGCCGCTTGGAAAGTACTCCGCGGCCTGTGTCGTGCTATGGGGGCTTGTGGTCTGTTGCTTTGCTGCTGTCACGAATTACGCTGGCGCTATTGCCATTCGGTTTTTCCTGGGCGTCCTCGAGGCTGCCGTCACTCCTGGATTTGCCTTGTTGACTTCTCAGGTAAGCCCTCATTCTCCCGACGGTCTTACCTTCACTGCAATCTTGCAAGAGCTGACAATCGCACTTTGGACACCAGTGGTACACAAAGACTGAGCAAGGTCACCGAACTGGCGTCTGGTTCAGCTTCAACGGATTCGGTCAGATTCTCGGAGGTCTTGTGGCATACGGTATTGCAGTATCCACAGACAGGCACGGCTCTGCCATCGCACCGTGGAAGATCGTATTCCTATTTACGGGAGCATTCACGATTGTTTTGGGACTTTTGTTCTTCTGGTTCATCCCCGACAACCAACTGAATGCTCGATGGCTGAAAAAGGAGGACCGCGTTCTCGCTGTTGCTCGAGTCCGTGTCAACCAACAAGGCATTGGAAACAAGCATTTAAAATGGTATCAGGCCAAGGAAGCTCTGCTCGATCCTATGACTTGGTCTTTCTTCTTTTACGCGTTGATCGGCTGCATCCCGAACGGGGGTATCAGCAACTTCTTTAGCCAGATGGTATGTCAAGCTTCTCTTCAACTGCCCTCATTTAATGCCTCCTTATACTGAAACGATGGCATATAGATCAAGAGCTTCGGCTATACAGCTGAACAGAGTCTTCTGTATGGCACCCCCGGAGGCGCCGTAGAAGTCATTTCCCTCTTGGTCAACGGCTACCTCGGCGACCGGTTCGGACAACGAATCCTAGTCGGCTGTACTGGCTTGGTACTATCTATGCTTGGAATGATTCTCATCGTGGCTCTGCCTCTATCGAACAATGTTGGCCGCTTGATCGGATACTACCTGACACAATCGAGCCCTATGCCTTTCGTTGCGCTCTTGTCGTTGATTTCTTCGAATGTCGCGGGCTACACGAAGAAGACTACAGTCGCTGCGTTGTATCTCATTGGTTACTGCGTTGGAAACATCATCGGTAAGTCAATTAGAGGCATATACACGGGGTTCCGTCAATTCTCTGGTGGCAAAGGGACGTTTCTGCTGACTCCAACGCAGGTCCTCAGGTTTTCCGCCCCCAGGACGCACCCCGCTACGTCCCTGCCGAAATCACCATTATTGTGTGCTGGTTCGTGTGTCTATTGATTATGTTTTACACGCTGTGGTATTACAAGCGACAGAACAAGAAGAAGGCACTCATCCGGGAGAGCCCGGACTATGTCAGATTGGAGAACCAAGAGTGAGTGTTTCCGGCTCGAATGGTGGATAGACAATTCGCTGACACTTGAGATAACAGATGGTTGGATCTGACTGATAGAGAGAATCCTGACTTCGTCTACACGCTATGACACGACACGGAGTTTTGTTCTTCTGTTTTTCCATTTCGAACGTCCGGGCTAACTCTCTATGATTTTGTGTTGGATTGAGCAGGGGTACTTCATGTTTTGACGATTCGATGACTATGACAATGCACATCTAGCTTCAAGTTGGATGGGATGGTTGGATATCTGAAGCTTACCGATTCCTGTTTTCATTTCTCAGCTCTGAATCATTTCGAAGTTGCAGAAATCAATTTCGATGAGCGTCACCCGTAGAAAGCTCCTGCGCTGTCGAGTCGAGCTAGGCAGCCATATGGGGCATTGGACTTTTCGCATAAATCCATTTGAGGCAAGGATATTGACCAGTTCGCGCTGTCTAGGGAGCGACCGATAAATCTACAGGTCTATTGTGCCAACTGGTGGAGACTCGTGTGCGGATCTTGGGAGCTGTCTTCAGAATCCGAACTTCAAAGATGGGCTTTTTTTTTGTGGTCCATTCCCACCAGTTGGCGCTAAACTCGCCAGTAGCCATCCCCTTGCGAAAGGCGGTGTAGCCAAACACTGGCAGAAATACTCACCGCCTCATGTATCTCTCCATCTGAAATTTTCCGTTTATCTCCAATCTTTATCAAGAAGCCACTCGTTGATATTGAATCGTCCAGTTGGATCAATTACCACATATTTCCCTGCGCTATTTGCTCTTGACTGTAAACCTTTTCTTTGAAAACTCTCTCCCGTCAAGGCCGTTGAGCACCTCAAAATCAACCAAGAGCATCTCTCGCAGCAATCATGGTCCGCAAACTAAAGCATCACGAGAAAAGGTATGCTGCCTTCGCTCTTGTTTGTTTCAGAAGAAAAATATGACACATAAAGAAGATGCTACCCCATCATACTCCCCAATATCGATGTCTTCTCCTTGTCGAGCGCGCCCTGCTTACTGACTATTCCACCCCAGACTCCTCCGCAAAGTCGACTTCCACACCTACAAATCCGACGCCAACCACCGCGAACACGCCGTCCGCCAACGGTATTACCTCCAAGACCCGCTCGACTACAAGAAATACAATGCGCTCTGCGGCTCGCTCCGCCAACTCGCGCACAAGCTCTCCGAGCTCGACCCGGACTCCGACCCCGTCCGCAAGAAGATCGAGTCCGAAGTCCTCGACAAGCTCTGGCGGATGGGGATCCTGAAACAGTCGCGCGAGCAAGGCGCGGGACTGAGCAAAGTCGAGAGGGAAGTGACGGTTAGTGCGTTCTGTAGGCGGCGGTTGGCTGTTGTGATGGTTCGGAGTGGGATGGTGGAGACTATTAAGGCGGTACGTGAGCATTTCTTTTCCCTCCTGCTTCTTCAGTTCCTTGGTCTTGTTGTTTACCCATTGGGGGTGGGGAGATTGAAGACTGATTTTTTTTATGTTTATGTTTGTAGGCCGTCACATTCATCGAACAAGGCCACGTCCGCGTCGGGACTGAAGTCGTCACCGACCCGGCGTATCTCGTGACGAGGAATATGGAGGATTTCGTCACGTGGGTGGATTCGAGTAAGATCAAGCGGACTATTATGCGGTATCGGGAGAAACTGGACGATTTCGACCTTATGTGAGAAGGTTTTCAGTTGGGTTGGGGGGGTTGTTTTGATCTTTTTTTCTTCTCAAGGGTATATCCATCCCATGTTGGGAACTAGTATTTACAGTATTTGAATATTGCATGGCGTGGCGTTTTTGGTTGGATCCATCTGGTTCTGCTTGTTTCATTTACATTTTCGACAAGCCGCCTTGTCATCATGTCCATGTCTATAGTTAAGGAAAGGACAAATGAAATCTCAATGATTGCAAATCGCCCAAGGTCAATTCGAGTCAAGGGAAGGTTTCTTACGTACTGTATACCTTACTGGAAAGCGTCCTATTCGAGCGTTTTGGACTGCCTCATCTAGACCAATAATGAATATCTTGACCAGTCGACTTTCGTGACAGTCTATCTGCAGCAAATCCCGGCTGAATTGCAATAAGACAATGTTAATAATTTCAACGCATGATTCTAATTCTATTTTCGTAACGTTCGTTTGTACGGGTATCTCAACAAATTGACTCCAACCAACTAGTCCACCTGGTATCAATAGAGGAAAAGAAAGGAAATCTTCGGAATAAGAATGATATGAACAGGGACAGGAACGTGAAGGACAAGAATGAGAGACTCGATGGTGCAAGGAAAGCAGGTTCAAGGTGGTATCATCGTGGATATGCAACGCAACGCAATGCAATGCAAATGCAACAGTGACTTGTAAATCGTCTGCGAAAAGGAGAAACCAGAGCAACGCTTCGTTGACTGTCGTTTATCAATGATGTCGTTATGGATGTTGTCTGTCTGTCTCGTATGAACTCGTGAATTTGTCTCATATTGATATGAATGGGGGAAGTGCTCGCCAGCGTGCCAGGCATAGGTCAGTCGATAGAAAGAAAAAGCAGTAGGTAGGTATGTCTATGTTTGGGCGTTCACGTTCAGCAAAAAATGCCGAATATGGAAGTGCCCTTCGATGCGAATCCCCCAAGTCGAGTGATCACACCTTCCCTGTCTTGACTCCCATACAGAGCCACCGTTTCCGACTCTGACTCGGCTGATTTGATCGTTTCTCACGAGCTGCATCGAACTGTTCTGGTTCGTCCGGAATGTCCATCCGAAACCGTCTCACGCTCCCTTCATAGTTTCCTCGACCGTCTTTCCCTTCTTCGAAGAACGGCGTTCGGGAGTCCCCAGGGCGACACCATTTCGGCGCGACGCGGTGCCAGAATCCTCTCACCCCACGGCTAGCTCGATCGATCTTCTCATACTCCCGTCTGCGAGTTGACGGAGATGTCCAGTCAATCACCGTAGCAGGTGCCTGCTTGTGAATTCCGTCCACGGTGGTGAACGGGGAGTTCCATTCAGATACCAGGCGGGTAGGAGTTTCGCGACGATACTCCGTCGTCGAGTCGTCTTGATCTAACAATTGATGCTGTTCTTCCATCGAGAGTAGAGGCGGAAGCCGCTGCGAGCGAAGCAGGGGAGAGTTCGCCGGCGAGCCGACACCTGACGGTGTACGGCATCCGTCGTTAACCGTGAAGGTCGTTAGAGTCGGCGACGACGGTGTCGGAGTATCTGCGCCATAACGTAATAACCTGGCATTTGGCTCTGGATTCTGGAACAGGCGACAAGACTCTCGATGGAGAGCTAGAAGATCCTCCCTCTTCTTCTGGGACAGCGCGCCTTCGCTTCTGCGGTTAGGATGTGACAAGGAGACCACCAACGTGTTTGTCGGCAAGCGACGGTGCGAGTGCAGAGAAGGTCGACGGCTTGCAGGGCGGGATTGTCCACTCGTGCTGCGGGACTGTGAGCGAGGAGGCCTGCGTGAGCTTGAGGTCGAAGACGTCCGTGAGACAGCCCGCCTGCGTTTGGAAGGCTGATCTTGTGTTGCATTTGACGGCAGAGGGTCTGCGTGCTCGGCTTTCGAATTTGAGACCATTGGTCTTTTGTCCATGTCTTTGGAGACATCCATGGTGATAGGCTGTTTCGGATATGTAGGAGTCAACGGCGGGTCAGGATTCGACGTCTCGTCAGACGAAGCAGGCGAGACGTCGCCATCCACAGTGATTTCGGTCACTTCGATCGTGCTGTAGAAGGTCTTCGTATCTGAAATGTCACTCAAGCAGGGAGAAATGGCTCTTGAGGTGACATCCAGGTGTGTGATCATGGAGATGCCGAGGCAAGAGTCAGAGACGTTGGGGCATGATGAGGTATGAATATGGAGGAAGGGAGATGCAACATCATCTTTATTAACAGTGTTAGTATCGATAGGTGATGTAAGGGCAGCAGTGGCTGGGCTCATGTGCAGAAGGTCGCTGTGATGTCCTTGACGATGATGAAGTTGCTGCTGATTACATGTGAATGCTGTTGTCATGTCCACAGTTCACAGTAGCAGCAGCAGCAGTCGCTCCTGCGTCCGGTGCCAGCTGCCTTAAGGATTGGCAATAAAGAGAGTGAGTTGTCTAGAGTATCAAAGGCACATGCCATGAACTTTGTCCATCAGCTCACTGGGCACCACTGACAATACACAGAGGAAGGTTGATTGTCAATACCTAATAGTAACTTATAGTAGAAGTCTAGTATAAGGATGCCCGACATACAAATGGACGCCCCGCAGAACAGACTCCAAGGAAAACCTCCTCGCAAGATTTGATCGGCAACTCTGGGCCGCAGAGGCTTTTCTTTTCTTGGCCTTCCCGGCCTCTCGCATTCCACGAGTGATTGATCTCGAAACCTGCAGCAATGCCCGCCGTAAGGAGACAATTTTCCCGATAAGATTAGAGCTGGTGGTCACGGCGCAGCAGCAGGTCAAATTCCCATGCACCCGGAGTCGATCAGCAGGGAGGGAGCAAAGACGATGATTCCACAAGGGGGATGACCATGAATTTCCCGAAACGAAGACTGCGTGATCGACTGCGAGTGAATTCCGCGGGGTCAAAAGTAGTAGTAATGAATTATGGATGTCGCAGAGAACCGCGAGAGACGATCAACGCCTCGATAGTTCGACAGGTCAATGGAATGGAATGAGAGCGTATGTCTCATACAGCCTGTTGTTCGTAGCGACGTCAAAGAACCATGTCGGCCGTTGTCTCGAATGATCAAAGAGGCGGGAGTGAGAGAACAAAGGGTGTGTCTGGTGACAAGGGGAAGTTACAGCTTCTTTCTTATAATACTCGGTCGTTCTGCTAGGAAGTACTACAAAAGTCCAAACCATCAAACTACATGGCCATTCTTCACCGACCTTACCAAAACTTCGGGAATCAAAATTACTGAAAAAAAGGTCCAAGCGACAAGGAACGATGTAAAAAGGAGCGGGTCCTTATGGCAGTCGAGAGCACGACGATGTCCATACTGATGTAGGCTTGTAAGTTGTAGTAGGTCCTGCTGGCCTCGAGTCAAGCACGCAGAAACGCACGTCCCCACCACTGGTCAAATGTGAGAGCATTTGATCTTCATTCTGAGAAAATCATAGCCGGCGCCATTCCCTAATCTCAAACTGTGATGGGTCAAACGCCTCGACATGTTTGCCGCCAGCCATCCCACGCGTGGGCCTGCCCGCCGATCCAGCGGATCGTCCCTTGATCCACGCGGATGTGTCAGGCCTCAGCTGAGGACAGGGATAAAGAGAGGCAAAAGTCCTGACACATGAAAAGAGCACTTCGTACTGTACGAGGATTGGAAAGGCGTTTCGCCTGTGAAGAAAAGGCTGCATGGGTAGCCTTTATCAGCCTCTGTTTCAGGCAAATCTGTAACCAGTCATTTCATTGTCACCCTTTGGTTCTGTAACCGCTGCATGATGGCTGTCCTTTTGGCTTAGCAATACTGTACTACTCTGTACGGTGGCTCCCATAATGGCCAGACCACAAGAAAAAAGACCTTTACGAGCGAGTTCTGGCCCAGTCATGCCCGAGATTTAAGTTTCATCTGGACTTCGACCAGTGGGAGGCTTTCACAGAAAATGGTTGAAATGAGGCCAATGGGCAGCCGCATGAAGCGCTGCGCTGCACTGCATTCTGCTACTGTCGGCCGAGTTGCCCTAAGTAAGTGCTTGAGTAATTTACTACTGGAAAGTGATCTGCCGATACCCGAGCATACGAGAAGGTCGAAAACTCTGCCAGGGTGTTTTGCTGGACTCATGTGCAGAGACAACAATTCAAGCAGGCTGGAAATAATTCCGGACGCCACTTTATCATATCCTATGTACTTCGTACTCTGTACTCAAAAGTCCCACCATCCAAAGGAGGAATCTCAACGGAGAATCATGATTCAGACAGCAACTGGAACGGGCCTCAAGTTTCCACTGATGGCGACTGCACCCACTCTTCTAAATTGAAGAGCTGCTTCTACGGAATAAGTCTGTTCCACTCGTCCAGAAGCCAACTCCTGCCAAGCGCCATCCATGATCGCAGGCTTCACCGCCACTTGTGTTCTTCCTCGCCAGACAAATTCGAGCGATAATTAGCATGCACAGGTGGTTGGCCGTGGCGATTTCAATTCGATTGTCATTACCTCCCTCTTGAGGACCCTCACTACTAATCAGGAAGTAATTCCAATACGGACTGTAGATCAGTATGGTTTACTCCGAACTGCATTGCTGTACTCCGTACCAGCTCTGAGCTTGAAACTCGACCTGGTCAGACTTCTTTCTCTACGTGTTTCGGTCGATTCGCGACATTTGCTTTCGAATTTAGAAAATAAAATTCTGGCTGCAGGGGCAATCGAGGCGTGTCATGAATACATATGCGGAAAGGAAAGAAAATAAATAGGTATTGATTCAGAGAGCTGATATCCCTGTCCATATACCCTGTACTCCGTACCTGCACTGTGTAGATGCAGGCAGGGTACGCCGAAAGTATGTACAGCTGCTTATATACTCCGTACATCCAGCCTCTCTTTCGTGATTCTGTCCGAAGATTTAGGACCGAAATCAAGAGGTTCTTTGGTATTGAAAGCCTAAACCCGTATAAAACATACAAGGATTAAATTGAATCAAGTTGTGACCGCTGCTGAAAGAATGTGTTAAAACCAAACTGATATTTGCAATGTCTAAACTTGTAACTGAACTGCTGAAAGGAACAAAAAGGCTGAGGTAATCACGTGGATCACCGATTTCAGTCACTGAATCCATGCCAGTTGACAACTTGACATTCACATCGACTGCACATTTTGTTTGTTGTTGATCGGTTTCAAATGTCAATGATCGAAGCAAGGGGAAAGGAGCAGCGTTGATTCCCGCCACGAGAAACCTGAAACTGCAGGAATGCAGGAAATCTGCCACTTTATCATCTAACAGCTGCGACATTCTTGCAGAAACATCAACGGGTCCCGCCTGACAGTCCAAAAGACCGTGATGAAGATACCTTTGCAAGCATCAAGTCAGTCCCTTGACAAACTGTGATGTTCGAAATTCTTCAAGGAATTCGCAATAATCGAATTATTGACAATTCTTGGAAGACGCTATGGTGTCCTTGTGATTCGCGAGGACGTTTTCTTTCTCAAACATGATTCAAACCCAACGACTACACAGCATTAACCATTGTGAATTGAAGGCAGCCAAGTCTAATATCTGGTCTTTGTCTGAAAATGGAGTTTACCGCCTTGCACGACAGATTTGAAGAAAGTCATTATGGTTGCGAAGACAGGAAACCAAAAATGACATTTGATCTCTGTTCGCAACGGAATCACCACGCCACCTATCCATTGACAGACCTGAAGGAGTCATGGTCAACAAGACAGGTTACTGAGACAAACATGTGGTCTTTGTTCGGAATGAGTTGGGCAATGTACTTGTCGGCGGGCTCGACAAGATCCATTTCATCCTCCTACTGTCGAGTTTGAGATGCCTGAGCTTGTGTCAACTTCGACATTCGACAGAACCATGGCCATTGTGGTCAAGACAGGCAGCTGAGACCCAACGTTCTCCCAGTTCTGACCTCAAACATTGCAGTCGATTGTGGCTCTTAGGCAGCGGCAGGACATCGCGGAGTATAATGGCATTATCCAGAGAGTCAACAAAGAGCAGGCAACTGAGATCAAGGCTCTTCCTGTTCTGATGCAAAATGATGCAACCAAGGGACCATCAGAGCAAACAATTGTCTTGTTCAGGATGTCTAACAAAGTAGAATAGGCCCTCAAGTCAACGCTTTATCTCAAGGATGCGGCACGATTAGAGATCCAAGCTCCAGAGTGTTATCATCGGAAACAATGTGCTTGTCCAAAGTGCTCAACAAAGCAGAATAGGCAACTCAGACCAACATCCTTTATCCCGTACGATGCTCTACGTTTGAACCTTCAGGTTCCACGAGATCATCAAAGACTACAATGGCATTGTCCATAATGTTCAATATAGCAGAACGGCAACTGAGATCACTTTTCCTTCTACTTTCATCCTCAGCAGTGTCGTCCATTGTTATTCTCAGTGTGTTACGGGATTCTGAGTGAGTACAAAGGCATCGTTCGAAACGTCCCACAAAGCAGCCCTTATGCATCAAACACTCCATCAATTGATTCTATACCTGCTTCAATGAGGTATATCCCATGAAATACGTCCAAAAATCTATAAGTTTCCTTCAATTTCATCCCCAGAATCTATCCTTTCCTCTTCGTCGTCTTCGATTCCCTCCCGGTCGTCAAATATCTCTCCACCCGTCTCCTCCTCTTGGAGCTTTTGAAGCCCTGTCACTCGTCGATCCAACACCACCGCAACTTGTACAACGGCTCAGCCAGCTCAGGGAACAATTCATCATGGCCGACGATCAAAACGCCATCCTGGTGCCGGCGGCACCTTGCCTGGAGGGGATCCCTCCTGAACTGGTCCTAAACATTGCTGAACACGCTGGTATCGACGGGATTTGTACCCTGCGGCGGACCTGCGGAAAATTCAGGGCACTCCTCGAACGGCCCCTGAGAGTCATGATGGAGGATCATGCGTTCAGGACTACGGAGGACTACGAGCAGTTCGTCAATGCCAACTTGACGTATCTGTATGGAGCTCGTTTTGCCGATGCTGATGGCCTCGCCAGAATGATCTTCAGAGATAAGGCAGATCTGCTGGTCCAGCTCCTGGACCTTGGCATGGACCCCAGCTCGTACAACCGCGACGGGCTTCCCTTGCTCTATGTGGCTAGCCTTGTTGATACGCACAGAGTGTTCGACCTCCTCCTTGAGAGTGGAGCGCAGCATGGCCGCGTCACAATCGCGTGCAGAAGGTCTCCGCTCACTGCGGCCGTGGAGAGGGGCGACAGCTACAAGGTTCAGAGACTCCTGGCCAAAGGCGCGCGAAATGTTATCGACTCTGCAATCGTTCAGATGATCCAGAAATGCACGGCACAGACCGTCATGTTGGCCATGAACGTGGGAATCGACATCCTCGTTACTGACTTCACCAACGGCAATTCGGTGTTCCACATTGCGGCGAAGAACCGCGACAGCGATATCATCCCATATCTTGCCAGCATTGTGCCAGGTCACATCTCCGAGCCCAATTGGCAGGGCCAGACCGCCCTGTGGACAGCCATGGAGGTGGAGAACGGACGTGCCGTTAGATCTCTGTTGCATGCAGGTATTGACATACACCACGCCGACAGTCTCGGAGAAACTGCTCTCCACGTAGCCGCTCGCCTCAGGTTGTCAGAGGTGATGAAAGTGCTGCTTCAGCGCGGAGCAAACGTCAACGCCCGGCGCCATGATCAACATACTCCCCTGCATACCTTGATCACTGGGAACAATCTGCTGCGCAGCGTTCAGCTCCAAGTGCCCCCCGACGATGATCTTGTCATCCCACGGAGCATCGACACGTGTGCCCAGCTCCTCATCGATAGCGGTGCTGACGTACGCGCTACAGACATTGCGGGCAAGACCGCACGAGACTTGTCCGAGCAGTTCAGTCTCTCGCACATTTGGACCCGCATTACTGTTCCGCATGCCGAGGTGAGTGCTGACTCTTCAGCTGAACAATAAGTAGCAGAATGAGCGAGGATACCTTGATCGACGACAGTGAGCGATTTGAGAATGTTACGATCACACCAGCAGCGGTTTTGTGGAAAGACCGCATAGGATTGTTCGAACGCTTTCGATCTCTACGAGATGCAGGAATACTTTTGAGTGAGGTGAGTACAGACGCTCCCGGAAGAAGAAAGAATCATAGGCCGCAAGGATACGTTGATCGGGTACAGGAGTAAGTCCGACTATTCGAGATCGTTACTATCAGATTGTCTACAGTTCTGGTTCTTATGGTACGGTTTCCTTTGTTCCCTGGAGTTTCTCATTGCTTTGGTGTTACTGTTCTCTCTTTCTCTCCATGAATTTGTTTGCATTTCCGGCAGGTCACCATCTGTTTGATCACTATGTCAGTTTTGCAAGGTATGTCTGCTGTTTTCATTGGGATTTTCCGTTGTCTTGGCTGTTACAGATCTCTTTACGCTCATACAGTTGCTTGCAGGGTTCTTGAATATTACCAAGTAATTGACAAATATTCTGTTTGACATGATATGTTTTCCCCTTTCTCCTGGGTTTTGATTCTTCAAGCATAGAACTTCATTATCACATAGGGTTGTTTGCTTCCTTGCCTTATCTTGGGAGTTCTTTACACATATAGACTTGGGTTCACAATAGAATACCGTTCGTTTCCTTTGTAACATTTTTTCTTAGTATCGCAGACTTGTAGTTGTAGATGCGCATCAAAGCTGTTTCGTAAATAAAGGATGCATTGATGTTCCTTTACATATAGAGTCGGGGATTCATGATAGAAGAATAGCAAGTGCTGCCACTGTATGCATTGACAGGTAAATTGACCGAAATGAGCCGGTTCGTTCTGTCTCAAAATCCCATTTGCAAGGCAATGCTAACAGTATGATTGTGAGCGACTCGTTTACTTTAAGTCTTAAAGGCAGGAAGTTTTAACTCTACCTGGTGCTATATGAGGCTGGATTTGAGTTCTTCTATGTAATATGCCAGAGCAAACCTGGAAGCAAGTGGAGATGGATCTTCCATGTTGTCGTGGCCCCTGAAACGCAGTATCGGGAATTGCGCAGGATATCCAAGGCTCATGGCATAAAGGCAGAAGTTGGAACTGGCTGACAAGAGTTGAATCTCCTACCGTGCAGGATAGCTTACTGAATCGTGCCTGTAGATGCAGTTCGCTTCGGTCTGAACAGGCATGTATGGCGTGAAAGGATCACACAAGCCAAAGAAGAAGAAAAAGAAAGAACCCAAGATCTCAAGAGAATTCTATATATATATGCATGTATTCCCGTATGGTGTATCAGTGTACAGAGATTAGAACATCATAACTCGTCCTTCTTCGCTGGTGGAGGCATAGGCCGGCCACTATCCTTTCCCAGATCGACGCCGTTTTTCTTGCGCCATTTCTCGAACAAGGCAAAGAAATCTTTCTCCATCCCGCTCTCCATCTGGTCAGGGAGGACAACGGTATATTCAACATACAGATGGCCGTGATCATCGCCCTCGCGTTGTTCATGCAAATGGCCCTCCGTCCAGACAGGCATGCCTTCGCCCTTGACGGTTTCCACCGAGAACGGTTGCACGACTTGGCCGCGTTTACGACCGAGCTGGACCACATGACCGTCCAGATGAGTGATATTTCGCGTCCAGTCGCCCATCCAAGCCTCCCGCAGCGAAAGAACCTCCTTCCAGAACAGATCCTTGCCCTTGCGGCGGAAGAACGTTCCATCTGTGCGCTCCTCGTCACTGGCACCCAACTCCGGCTCCTTCTCATCGAGGATGAGGACCAGGTCGCCCGCAACCCAGTCAGGACTCTCGTCCGCTTCGTTCTCGAACACAATGCGTGTGCCCTTGCCCATGCCGGGCTCGATGGTAGCAACCGTCTCGACTTCCTTCCTCACTACCCGATGTCCATGACAGACAGGACAAGGCTTCTTGATCGTCTTTCCGTGCCCACCGCACTTGTCGCACGTCATCTGCACCTGCTGGAACATGCCAGGAGCCAGCATATGCTTCTGAATCACCATTCCGCGCCCGTGACACTTGTCGCACGTAATCACCTGCCGGTCCGCCGACCCGGTCCCCTCACAAGCCTCACAGATCTGCTGCTTCTCAATCATAAACCTGATTTCACGGCCGGTGTAGAAATCGCGAAGAGGAAGCGCCACACGCATCTCCATATCGGGACCCCTGCGATGACCCGGCGCATGGCCAAAATGACCCCCTCCGCCGAAGAACCGCGAGAATAAATCAAACGGATCGTGCGCCCGGCCCGCAGTGCCTCCTTGACGGTGCTGTTCGAGCCCCTCGTGGCCGTACTGGTCGTAGATATTGCGCGTAGTCGGTGATGAAAGGACCTCGTAGGCTTCGGCGATTTCGACGAACTTCTCACGGGCTGACTCGTCGCCTCTGCTGCACATCAGCATGTGTGATTAACCATCGACAAAACTAGCTGCCTTTTTCTTCCCGCCGAAGAGAAATAAAGAGAAAACGGAATAAGTACTCACGGGTTCTTGTCTGGATGATACTTCTTACTCAGCGTTCGATACGCTCTTTTGATATCCCTCTCCGAGGCCGACTTATCCAGTCCCAAGATCTTATAGTAATCCTCCGCGCCTACCGCAAGCGACACAAGACAAAACAGCGCAACGACGCAGAAGAATTGAACAAGACGCATCTTGCAGATAATGCGAGCTGCGCTCGCAGCTCATATGATGTGGCTGCGTGCTTCACAAATGAACCTTGTACGGTGGACTGTATGGCTGATTGAGGTGTTCAGGAACTGTCAGCGGGAGCTGCTGCAGATGTACCGGAGGTGGTTGTTGATTCCGGCTCGAGCCACAAATTGATGGACTCAATTACAATCTAGAATATCAAAGATTCACTAGATAAGCTTCCAAGAGAAATTCATAGTCCCTGATGGGAGTTGTATGAAGCAGAATTGAATCGGTTGCGATGGGAAAGACAACAGATATAACTGTATTTAGTGATCCCTGCTGATTGGAGCTGTCGATCTGATGAGGTGGCCCGAACCAGCGGCGGAACATTCCTCGGTCCGTGAGAGTCACGTGTAGTCCATGGATCTAGACACGTGCCTATTGCAATGATAACACATGGAGATGTTCTTCACAGTGTGACTGACTGGTCTGTATATCTAGCTTATTGAATTTGATGATAACAGGTATCTGAGGTAGAGGTGATGATGAGCTGTGATTGCCATGGTCTGCGGCAATATGCAGGATGAAAGAAATAAGCAAACAAAGAATGCAATGAACAGGGAGGAAGGATGCAACGCGGTGTTTGACGGATTTCAATATCCAGGGACGCAAAGATCAGTGATACCACTGGAAATCGCATGAGGGAAATTCAAAACCAGAAAGAAATTGAGCATCGCCTGAGGAGTCATTGAGGTTGATTCACCAAGAGAGATAAATAGCGACATGATCCAAGATAGATTCGGGATTGGTCCTTTTATATGTCGTGCAGTTCTCATCGCACGAGGGTGGTAGAGTGGTATTGACTTGACTCAAGAACATTAGTACTCAGGTTGTCCTTCATGTCATGATTCAAATAGAGTCGAATGACAGGAGTGATACTTGGGATGCTCAAGCTATATATTTAGATTACTAGTACCACTTCGTAAATGCAAGGCTACAAACCATTGAAGACTAGCTTCGAGCGACATGATCCCTGCGACAACGTCGATTTACCCGCCACGTTAATCTTGCTTGCCAATTAACTTGGCGCAATCAGTGAGAATACATAACTATAGAGAACGACATATTTGACATACGATCAGACATGATGCAGTCCACCCTCAGCGGTCTGCCCGTGGAGCTGATCGAAAAGATCGTCTCCTATCTCGATGGACCAGACCTCTTTGCCGTGCGCCTCGTGTGTCGAGACTTGAACGCCAAAGTTTCTCGCGAATTCGGAAGCAAATACTTCGACCACGAACGCAGTGGGTTTTCTCGCAAAGAACTCCACGAGCTTCTCGTGTGCACTCATCATGAACAGGTCAGCACGTACGTCAAATGTGTGACTATTCATATGACTCGCAGGAGGAAGAAGCTTGGCAGTGCGCCAGGCTGGGAGCGAGACGCACTGGGATACTTCAAAAGCCCTCTCGAAATCTACGAGTTCCAAACTCCGCGGAGATGCCTGAGCAAGTTCACGAATCGCCGTCAATTACGATTCAGTTACAACATATGGGGAAACAGGAAAGATAGCACGCATTTGGTCTCTCTGAGAGACAATGTCGCCGTTCTCCTCGCTGTTTGTGCATAAACCGGCTCAGCAGTGACGAAGCTGGAGTTGGTTGATGACTGGCTAAGTGGGTGGATCAGTATGGACTTGACTCGACCTTCTCCGCAGCAATGGGACAGGTCGCAGCCGCTGTTCAAGGCGGCATCTTCGCACCTCGAGGAGCTTGAGGTCAAGTTTTACTTGGAAGCGCAGGATATGGAATAGATCAA
>JSYV01000094.1:0-14864 GCA_000787455.1 Evansstolkia leycettana | reverse complement strand
GGGGGGGGGTCTCACCTGTTTCCGTATCTGACTCGGCAATTTTACAACGATCTCTCAGCCACAACAACGATGCTACCAGCACTCGAGAAGCTGACCCTGTGCGATAATCGTTGCACAGCAGGCGAACTGAAACGAGTCCTGAGCCACCTTCAACATAGTCTTCGAGAAGTCGAGTTTTGTGCGACGACAATCTACGGGGGTGGAACTTGGACTTCGCTCTTTGAATGGTTCATAGAGTCCTTGCCTCATCTAGAAAGCATTGAATTCCAGATCATCAGCGAAGATCATGGACGAGAAGAACTGAAATATCTCTGGTTCAATTCCCTCTTAGCAGAGGCCAGTATGGTCCCTGAAACCCCTTTGATAATGCTAGGGAAGAAACTGTTCGGACATGGCGACCCGTCAGATTCTGTGATTAAGCTGGATGGAGGAGAGCTCAATTTGCATTCTGACCGCAAGAACAACCCACGTGTTTTATGGGTGCGGTATGCCGGATCGAAAACAGGCGTGGACCAGGCATTGCGATTGCTCGGACGGGCAGCGAGTGTTTACATTGATGATGGAAACTGAGAGCTTGTATTTATGTCAACCAGCATGACTATGTATCTCGGCGGGCTCCCTAATCGTCCTTGAACCCTTCGAGTGGTCCGCAAGGTGGCTGCAAATGACAACATACACTACCCTCGTCTCCTCAGATGAATCTTCATGGCATTGTGGATGATTGTCACAGAAGCCGATGTCATGCCGGACTTGTCGTCGCTCGATTCGGCAGCCCTCACCTTTCGATCCGAGCAGCAAGCCAGTATCTTCAGCCACTTTCAGGTTTAGTGGACAGCTTGAAGATTATTATGACTTACTAACAGATGTGTCAATGTGCGTTACCAATGTAGATCATGGACGATGTCCTGTGTTGTGGTCTCTTCAACTGCTCTGCGTTGCCTGAAAAAAAAATACACGTACATGGATTTAATTTCGTACATATAAATGCAAGCAGATGTAGCAGGGATCTCTAAGAGCTCATTAGTATTAAGCAAAATTATCTTTTCATAAACAACCTCGGGAAAATAGAGAAAGATAGGCAGGATGAAAACAATTGAATATTGAGAATTCTTCATATTTTGTACTGATCTCTAATAAATGCGTCACTTCTATGCCGCCTTTCCTTAAAGTCATGTATGTACCTTGCAGGATGAAAACAATTGAATATCGAGAATTCTTTATATTTTGTACTGATATCTAGCTACCAGTTCACATCAACCTAGGCAACCTTTCCCTTCTGTATGCAAATATCAGCATGTAACCTTTCCACACACAACCCAGAGGATTAGGGCAGGCCACTTACCACCAGGAACGGAGACACAACCAAACTCAAAGCTGAACCCGCAATAGCCGGCACAAACACCATGTTAATTACTCGCATAATAGCAGCCATAACTCGAGCGCGTTGCTCAGCCGTCAAATAGTCGAATAGCTCGCTACTGGTTCCGGCGAGAAGGGCTCGGAAGTTATCGAGCAGCTCAGCCTTGTCAGGTACCAGCGGAGCGACATAGTGGAAACCGAGATTCTGGAATATGATTCCACCCATCGAGATGAAAAGCACAATGCCGAACCCCTGAGCGACGCTGAGGGCGCCAATGGCGTCGAAGATCTCATTCGGAGCGACGATGGCTGGTGCCACGCCGAAGGAGCTCATGAAGTAGCTTCCTCCTCCGATGCCGATGAGGACACTGTATCCGTAGATTGCTGACACGCTGGTATGGACTGTAACGGTGTCTGTATGGGTGTGAGCAGAGCAAGTATGCAACCGTGTTTGGTTGACTTACACAATAATGCAGCGCCGGCAAGAGAAAGGGCTGAGCCAAAAAGATACCATGGCATGAAATACCCAAGCCTCGACATCAGGAGGCCGCTCAACAGCGAGAAGGTAACTATCATGAATACAAAGGGGAGCAGCCTGACTGCAGCTTGCAAAGCTGTCTCGCCCAATGAAAACTGGAAGATCAGAGGAAGGTAGTAGATTATGATCGAGGATGATTAGCAGGGGAAAAAAGGGTTGTCATCAAGTCAGCCTGCATTATACTCACATAAACGGCCCCGGCAGATGTAAATGTGGTGAACTGCAGAATCAATAGCTTCCAGTTTCTCAGAGTATATCCAGGGTACAGAATATGCTCTTTGGCGACGAATGGATGGAAAATCTGAGTGAGAACAAATGCGACGATAAGAGCACCAGTCATGACCCACAGGATAATTTCACTGTAAGGATCCCATGCATAAGTGCTGCCACCGAATGAAATGGCCATGACGAAGGAGACGGTCCATCCGTAAAGACTGTCAAGCCAAGCCAATCAAATTGCCTCAGTTTCCGGGCGACTGCAATATCGGTTTGCATGTCAATGGAGGGGAGGATGAACAAGAAGACAGGCACGAATATGGCAAAGATCACTAGATTGATGTAGAAGCCCCATCGCCAAGTTGCACTGCTGTCCGTGAACGCTCCTCCAACCTGGACCAGAAATTAGCCCGATGGTTTTCATGCGAGTATATCATCTGGACTCACAATGGGACCAAGCACAGTGACGAGACCCCAAATAGGCGTAATAAGCGAGACATAGATTGGTCGTTCTTTGCTGGTGGTGGTGACGCTGAAGAAGCTCATTCCGCCAATATACATTCCACACCCTCCGATTCCGGCTATAACTCGACCGATGACCAGAGCATTGATATTGGGAGCAGCACCAGCAATGGCGCTTCCAATTTCGAAGACGACCACATGGCTGATGTAGAGCCACTTGATGTTGAAGAGAGAATACGCCTTGGACCAGGGAAGAACAAGTGCCGCCGCAGGTAGGACAAACCCAGCGCCGAGCCATGACAGTTTATCAACGCTGTCGAACTGGGTGACGATTTTGGCCTGTACATCGGCCACCTGGAGCATTCCAATCAGCATGGATCAAAGGGCAGAGACCTCCTGTGGTCCTATCACGTACCACTGTCGTGTCTAACGCAAACAGGAACGTTGACGATAGAATTGCTGCCACTGCGAGCGCCCATCTCCATCCCTGAAGTGGGCGCTTCTCAGCAACAATAGTCGCTGGTGCTGACTCGACTTCTTTGGAGGAAGTAGCAAGAATCGCGCTCGGTTCAGAGGAGGAAGAGCCACTGACCACCGCGGCCTTTTCAGTATCCATGTTCGTGATAGCGAGCCTGATCTGGAAGACAATATGCAAAGCGACACTGTTGATTGATCATGATGCAGGAAGAAGGGGAGTTGATTCACTGAAGATAACCCATATTTTTTATACTGAGCTGAAAATGAAGCCACGAACATCTTGTCGCAATTTGTTTTGTGTCCTTCTTGGCTGTAATGAAATATCTAATCATTCCTGGATTGCTTGAAAGAAAGTCTCCGAGAAGGACGGGCAACGGGCGGACCGAATCACTCGTCGCAACTGCAGCGATACGAATGAATGACACCGTCGCTAGTATTTTTGTTGACAGACTCAGAGATACATTCCATAGGATGATTCCTGTTCTTAGTCGGACACTTTCCGTTTCTAATAACGTCCGTCTAATCTCGGAAATTAATCTTTGTCACTTAACGTTAACTAACATAGTACTCAAATTATTTGTAATCATCCTCCCATCGACGTCCTTCCGTGCACGCCTGCCCAGTGGATGATTGGCAAATGCAAATACCAAAGGTGACTCAGAGCGCTGTAGGTCATCGTCAGTTACTATCAGTCCGCATCGATCAATGCCCATTCTAAAGAATTCGAGGGATGTCTAGGTGAGTAGATCTGTTACTGCCGAACTCTATCCTCTTCAATCGCTTTGACAACCACGCTATCAAAGGAGAGCGTCTCTTTGCTCGCGGTCAAGGAATATGGAGCAATCACTCCGTAGACGAAACCCTCGAACCTCTTCCAGGCCACACAAAAGCAGTGAGTGGAATACCAGAGCGGTAGGGGCTGATCAGTCTTCAACGCGGCCATCTCTCTCAATGGCGCGAATATCCTCACCATATTCATGAATGTTCTAGTGAGACTCGAGAGTGATGCCTTCAAGGTTTTTGAGCAAACAGAAGGTATGAAGATGATCCTGTCGAGGCTGATACTCCTGATCAAGTTTCAACCACATCAGTCGAGCATGCTGGTAATTACCCACTCTCAGCTGAACACTACTCTCCAGCAACCCCTCGATGCCTCCCAGAGCGAGATCGTTCTTGTTTAACCAATATATCAAGTCCTCTTAATACCGCACATGCTCCACAGATGTGCAATCTGGCCCAGGGCTATCGGGCTTCACGCATTCCCCTGAGGTCCCATACTCCTTCCTTGGGCGTGGCTGCTCGACGACCTCGAGCACACTCAAGGTAGTTACCGGCCCCGCTAAGTGTCAAGATGTTGTGGAAGGATACTAGTATTCCAGTGTCGATCTTGCGACGCTCCTATCGACTGGCTTGAGTTACGACTTCTTGGACGGCCAGGGCTTCTGCATCTGTAACTCTGCCTTCCATCGGCACTGGATTGCCGGCCTCGGGGCCGTGTTAGTGGAAGTTGAGCATCATGTCGTCCCTCTGGTAGTTCTGCGGTAACTCCACTACGGACACTGTGCCCAGGGACTTTGGCTCCCATGCTGTCGAATGATTCCCAAGTACTCCGAAGACTGGTCGTATCCAGTCCTGTGTGATGTTTCTTGCCTTTTATGAAATAAAAATTTAGTCATCTTTGCCTTCACCCTCTTCGAGTGTCACGTCGTTGGTGTGATGAGGTAGAAGTAGGATGTGGTTATGGGTGGGCAGGATTGTGCCTATAAATATTACCTTCCTGGGCGGCCTACTTGTTCGCTTTTCCCTTTCTTCCCGACATATTCTCCATACACACTTCTTGTTTATCACCAATAGAGCAACCAGCGCATAATCACCAAGACGAAATTGTCCAATATCAAGACTAAAATGTCAACCATAGCTCAAATCAGCGTCCTCTCCACCCCAGGAATCCTTGAGTCCATCCTTCTTCAACTAGACATGCGCACCCTCCTAACCTCCGCCCAGCTTGTCTGTCATAACTGGAGAGATCGAATTACCCACTCTCCATCCATTCAACAAGCTTTATTTTTCCAGCCTATTCCCCAGAACTCCTCTAAAACTATTCAAAAAGCCTACAATCCACTTCTAGCAGAAGCTTTCCCATCAATGTTCACAATCCCTCAAGAAGACCCAATTCAAGAAGACACTTCAACATCTTCTGCTCCCTCTTCTGAAGAGGAAATTCCACAATTCACAATCTCCTCTCTCAACTGGGCAAAATGCCCATCAAGAAGGAAAGCCTATCTTTACAAAGAAGCCAGTTGGCGTCGGATGTTGATCCAGGAACCACCGACCTCATTATCCGTCCTTTGCGTTTCTGACTCTCGAGGGCTTCGAGGGTATGCTCGATATAAGATTCCATGCGGTCCCAACGACAACGGCAACACCATCGGACTACGAATGAGCATGCTCTACGATTTGCTTCTACGCGAGCTTGCACCACATGATATGTTTTCATCCTCCCCGTCCTTGTGGGTGCTTTGGTGGGGACACGCGCCGTTGACACTTAGGAAGGAATGGCGCCCAGTCCTGACGGAGGTTTTTGAGCGCGCTTCAACAGAATCTGATGTCGTGATTTATAAGACTGCAACGCAGCAGTGTGTTCCAAATAGCTCTCGGTCTCAAAAATCTGAAGAAGAGGATTTAAGTGAACAGATCATGTTCCCTTATAAGGATTCCAGGGCTGATGCGGAGGGTATTGGCCCTGGGTTGTTTTGTCTAGAGCCAGTTGAAAGGGGCCATGTCCCTTATCATTACACTTTTGAGATCCAGATCTAGAGTGCCCAGTTGTTGGCAATACTCCAGCTCATATCCTAAGTTATAGGAAGAGCATCTTGAGCTTTCATCAGTTGATGTCATATTATGACTGTTAACATGTTACAAAAGGATCCGCAGTGGACACTTGAAGAGCTTGGGTTCCTGTCCATGCAAGTCAATTCTCACAGTATTACCCTGTAGTCACAAATCAATTAACAGCGAGGTGACGACTCTCCACATCTCAACTCGTGAGACCGGATGGTCCAATAGCACAGACTCCAAGCATCCATGGGCATTTTCACGTCGTCCTTTTTTCTCAAATCAAAAGAATGTCTAGCCTTTCAGATGTTCGCACAGTCCCCAAGCCACGCTCATGGTCAGGCAGCCCCAAAGCATTCCAACGATCTTACTCCAACCAAGTTTCTATCGCAGTCTTCAGAGCGCTACTCAACCACTCTTCTCTCAGGGATGCATTCACATCAAACCCATGCGGACCCGGCTGCAAAGACAGAACCACCTTATCACCACCCTGTCTGTCCTTCAGCACATGTCTCGCCTTGTCCACAAATCTCTCGCTCGCCTTCGCGAGAACCATGTCATCATCCACGCCATGAATGATCACCAAGCCACCCCGCGGCAGTCTCGCATCCGGCTTATCCAGCCGTGCAAGTTGATAAAGATGATCCCGACGTGGCGACGTCTCCGACCCGCGAAGGTAGAACCCAAGCCCTCTCCTATGCTGGGAGATTGCCGAGGACAAAACCACACGTTGAAGTGCAAGATCGGACTATTCAACATCCCCAGGTTTGATATTCGCAATGTACTCATCAACAACGGATTCCGGCACCTCTGGGACCATCGAACTCTTTGTGGGAGGGTACATGGGCGGCTCATCCCAATGCAGGGAAGGATACGCCGCTGTTCCGGCGCGGATCTCATCTGGATGGCTGAGGGTCAAATAGACGCTGAGCAAGCCGCCCGCCGAGTCGCCCGCAGTGATGATCCGGTCCAAATCAAGCTCGATGGGCGGTATTGTTGTGTGAGACGATGCTAAGAGATCCTTCAGGTCGTCTGAATGTAGCCAGGACCAGAAGTCGTCGACATCGTCTAGAATATCGAGACCGGTAGCTTCTGGGAGGAATCGGTAGTTCGCGGAAACGATGATGGCAGACACTGATTCGGCGAGCTCTAGGAGCCATGCTGGAAACCAATCCTCGTAGATAGAATCTCCTCGGACCTGATTGGAAATCTGTTAGTGGATCATCCCTCGCTGCTGTACCAGAGGGTAATAGTGAAGCAATAAATAAATGTTAGTACTTACCAAACCTCCGCCATGGAATCGAGCGATGACGGGTCTTTTCCCCGTCGACAAAGATTTCGGGATCAGAACATCGGCGCGAATGCCATGCCCGTCAACAGTCTTGTAGATGGCCTGGATGACATTGAAATGGGCGAATTTCTGGCCGAAGCTTAGACCTTCCACAGCGGTCATTATTGGTCTGATCAATTGCACAACAATGGAGTTGATGAAAGTGATGCAAGAAGAAGGCCAAGATGAGTATCAAGGATCAAGTAGTTCAGTATCATATAAAGGAAATCTTATCACTAAACAGTGGAGTGTGTGTGTGTGATCAGATCATGGCTAGACATAGAGGAATTCCAGACCAATTTATAGGAATTCCGTCTTGCTGCCAGAAGGACTCTTGATGGGCTATACGAGTCATTTTGTCGCAATGGATGTTTGAATCGCAGATGCTTTGACCTCCTTGTTGGTTGTTGAGTCGCTGTGATTCACACATTCACTTGTATTGTAGCCATGCTAAGTATCTAGGCAAGGATTTGGATTGGTTGGGGGCCATGATTTGGAGGTGTTTGTTCTCTTTATCCTGTTTGCTTCTGAGGTTTGTTTCTGTTTTTGCAGTGTTCCTTGTTTGTCTGTTTGACAAGATTGCCAGGAATAGTTCTGGTCAGTCCTCGGACAGTGCAACTAAGAACGGCCAGACTGATGGGCAAATGGAAGAAGGAGTTGACAGTTCTCACTTGCCTTCCACCAAGGCAATGGTGGACTGTTACTCTTGGCAACGCCCTGAGATTGTCCATAATCTCTGGGGGATTATTCGGGAACGGCCCATCAGTCGAATAATTTAAGTTGGTCTGAACACAACTTGGGCAGCCCACGAATCATTTTTCCAGTTGCATCGCAAATACAAATGTATGAGGAGCAATGGTGTAAGAATCATTCTGGAAAGACAAGCCAGATTGAGTGCCTCTTCATCCAGTTACAGCCTATCAAGAATTCCATCTCTTGCTCATGAATGAATGTGGAAAAGCCGTAGCTTGCTTTGAAGCCCTGAAGAGGTTTTATGCAGTATATGACCTCTGGGCATATGTCTTGGATGTGATGGATCTACTACCATCACCCATATTCTGCATACCTATTCTCCCCATTTGTCTGTCTTTTCACTTCCTGAACCACCTAAAATCGATCATGTTTGCCGTTCTTCACTGCCAGATTGTTAACCTTGTTCAAATGCAGCTGGAAATACTCGATAGATTCGCGAAAACTATCATCCCATTCACGGTACTTGTAGTATAGAAGCACTGGGTAAGGCTCAGCTAGGCTCAGCTACGTGAAAAAAAAACATCTTGCACATGTTGGTAGATATCCAAGCTCAGCAGTGCATTGCAAAGCTTCAAAGAGACAAATGGTATTGTCTGACAACTTGACATTCCACAGGCTTCAGAATGACATGTAGGAGATCTTTATACCAATATTTTGGAGTCATTCCATAGTCACATAGAGAACATTCAACTTCACTAATGTCCTTGTACAGATCGGGGTGAGGATGAAACCAGTCATTTCCGTCATAACTCTGAAGTCGCACGGTCATCTTTCGAATTGACGGTACTGTTTCGAGAAATCTGACGAGCTCGACCACTTTGGTCCACAAAATGTACCAACTGTGCAGGGTTTCCGGTGTCAGGAGGAAGACATGGAAGATTCTGGCTCAAATATCGCGCAAGGCTCACTCGAGCGCGCACAACTCATATCAAGCCATATCCATGACCATCTTCAAGCTAGTTTTCGAGAAGGCCTTGAACCATTCCAAACTCTGTTGGATTTTTCACCTTTTGAAAGGGGGTAAGTATATCATATCATATCATATCAAGGAGGGCCAACCTGTTCAAAATTCAAACAGCTAATTGCACATACCAGGCCGACTGACGAGGGCAACTGGCGTAAAGACCTATGGCTGGATGAAATAGGACCTCCTGAGACACCATGGCGAATCAATCTCGTCCGTGAGGACACCGATTACATATTCCCACACGCCGTATTCTCTATGACACAAGGGATTCGGGCAGATGACGATGGAAGACTCACCTTATGCGAACTAAAAGCTATTATGAGGGTGATGAGAATCCGCATACAGCTCAAAGAGTATCGGCATCATCCAGCTCTTCCAGTGCGCTTTCCTGAGCTTCCTCTACCTGGCACCTACACTGTTGATTCCTTTTATCTCACTGACATTACCAAGGTCTTGGTCCTCTCATTTATGGGTCCGCAACATGGTAGAATCCTCCAAGCGCATCATGGTGGGGATAATGTGATTCTTCAACATTCAAAGCTCTTTAGTTTTGAGGATAAAGAGACAGCGCCTGTAGAGCTCTTTCTCCAGTATTTTCTCAGCCAGCCAATTGGGCTATCTACAGCCGCTCTCTGTATGAGATGATTACATTGTTCCCTGACAGTGCTAGAGAAGCGCGATGACCCGCGTGCTGTCTCCGTAGTCGCCGGATGAACGTTGTTTTGATTACATGGCAGGATAACGAATATGGTATTCGAGGTTTGCATTGTCTATCAAGATCTTCATGTCCCCCCATTGCTACATCAAACGAGATTTCTAGGGTCTTTGATCATGTCAAGGGGTCAATGAGCGCTTAATTGCAAGAATAGTTGGTTTGAATATGGGCAGATACTCTGGCTGACGTATGGGACCAGGAGGAAGGTGCGGAACAACCCTCCATAATGCAGAATTCGCAACCATCTCGGGCATAGATTATCTCCAGCCCTCCTATTGTGATAGTAGCGATATAAACCAGTCAGTATTACCTGTTAAACAATAGGACGGCAATAGAGAAGTAAATGTTATATCAACCATTTAGGTTGTACTCAACGCATCATAATTGAGACTATTTCCACCTTGCGCAGTGCAACTCTTCTAACTGGCCCGTCTGAGAGACACTATGATTTCAAAACAAGCAGAGTAACTGGTCGTAACAGACATGGACAAAGACGTGACAAGTGACCACGGACAGATCGCGACTCGCGAGATTGATGTCATCCTCCGAGCAGCATTGGACTTCAAGACTGGTTCAAGGCAAGTCCGTTGGTGCCTGAGGTAAGATAGACGTACTGGTACCCACGAACTTCACCTCCAACTATTGTGTCCTGCAGCTCGTTCTGATTCAGCCGGTCGGTGCTGGCGTCGACAAGGTACATCCGGGTCCCCATGTTGATAACGCTGCAGGTAGCGAGGGCATAGATTTCCTCGCCGTCAACCCCCATGTACATAGCTGGGGAATCTTCCAATTCAGTGGTGTGGATTTTAGCCAGGGTGCTAGATGGGTCGTCAGCAAAGTTGTGCCATTGGTTGCAATGACAAATATCTTGGGTCTGCATAGAGGGCAAAAACTCACATGAATTTTGAGCCCTTGGGCACATACCGGAGGTTGCTGACACCCGTCTCTTGCATCTCAGTTGGATTGTAGTTTAGATAGCCGCCATAAACATCACCAATAATAACCGCGTCCGTCACGTCAGGCATGCAAGCGAACGGTGCCCCGACATCTGCATCAGGATCACCATATGGTGCGAGGTGCAGGCGATCTTCTTTGCCTGAAATCAAGAATATGGAGCCGACTAGATGGGCAATGTGTCTTATGAGCAGTATTGATGTCTCCATCCAGGATCAATGTTGAGGTGCAGGATGTCCATCAAATGACAGAATCACACCTTACAGGAGATGAGACAAGTTAAAACATGGGGAGCATATACGAGTCAAGAACTGTATGCAAGTTATAGTTGTCAGAAAAGGCTGCAATGGAGAGACCATGACAGATCATCAACGGCATATTTTCTGGACAATAGCCACTGCTCTTTTTAGCATCCAAGTCCTCTCCAATTTCCATGAGCTTGGAACAGTTGAGACTGGCCATTGACTAGAATGGTGGTTTACCTTTCTTCTAGTCGAGAGATACTCTGTATACACTATCGCCCCTGTCTTGAGAAGCCTTACCTTCTCTGAATTTTGCAATAAAACTCTTCCGCTCACCTCTCCACATCTTTAATACACCTGCTTGCCTGTGGATTACGTTCAAACACCTCCCGCTAGAAATAGAAAGACAGGTGACTCCGTACAGCGACATCCTGATGCTGAGACGCCACTCGGCGATAAGGCGATCATCTAACTCGATTAACTCAGCAGCTTTAGGATATAGAGTCGAAATAATGCGAAAATAGATTCCCCGGGTTGCAAGATCTCTCATGTAGAGCTGCACGTCTGAGACTCATAGGATGAAAGTAAACTGTACAAGGGTATAGATTGGCTAGTTTTGTGACAACTGCTGTAATATAGCTTCAACTTGCCTAAATCCTCAAGTCTCCATCAGTCAATATGTCCCCTGCTTTCATTCAGTAACTGCACTCTCCGCCCCTACGCAAAAGCAAACCTAGTAAACCCGTCCTTCTAATGATCTCCCTCGCAAAGCTCCCTCAATTGGAAAACTCCGAAGGAATGATCATGGGTCTCTTCCCATCTCTGAACATAAACTCCTTTTGCAGCTTGCCCACACCCTCGACTCGCAGTGAGAACCCCCATCCGGCGTTCTAG
Organism: Evansstolkia leycettana; assembly: GCA_000787455.1. Classification (NCBI taxonomy): domain Eukaryota; kingdom Fungi; phylum Ascomycota; class Eurotiomycetes; order Eurotiales; family Aspergillaceae; genus Evansstolkia; species Evansstolkia leycettana. Next base: position 3,122 of record JSYV01000094.1, on the reverse strand, counting down.
TCCCCATCAACGATAGCTTCATCAACAGTTACAACCCATACTCCGCTCATCCGATACGGACTTGTAGGCTTCTCCCACTTCCATACACTCTCCTCCGTCCTGAAAAGTGTGTCCGGCACACTGCTCGTAACATGGATCGAGTAAAGTTTCATAGGAACATATACCGAGGAAAGGTACGGGGTTGTTGCCTCTTCCAAGTGTGTGACAATCTCATTGATGATAGTCTCGTCAATCTCAGCATCCATCTGGGATCTTGCGGCGGCGTCTCCAGCTAAAGAAGTGAGAAAAGCATGGAGTTCCTGTGGTGACGACTGTGTTTGCGGTATTGTGAATTGGCCCAGTTGTCGGAAGCCCATGACATAGCTCAGGCTCTCTACTGTCAGTGTTGTCGGTATCGTCGAAGACTTCTCTGGTATTGCTGCATGGTCCCAATGGTGAAATGTACACTGCTCCCCAGGCGATCCGGCTACTGCAGTGACAAGTACGGTATGTATATATGTGTCATAACCAGGTTCGGTGTGTAGCGCCGATGCCGTTACCTAGGCTGATTTCAGAAAAGATCCCAGGTAAAATAGAGAATTGCTTTGGATAACACTTCGGTGTAAAACGGTATACTTACAACTCTGTACCCCTGCCTTGATGGGGTAGCAGTATTTCCGTCAGTAGTTGTCTGCATTCTTGATGCTCTAGCCTATTTATTTATGGAGGAAAGAAGGATGCAGAAAAGCCTCTCAGAAATAGATCGTAGGACTGTTGTACTGACAAGTTAACTGTGTAGAGGTTAGATTTTAATTTCATGAGATATCGTACTAACCTCCACGTCGCTACAGCCTGGATTAAAGTGATGTAAAGGCTGCCTAAAAGAGTGGAGTGTCCCATCCCTCAGGATTTGAGTAATACCCTTGTGTTGGATGGAGTTCATTATTTGCATTAACGGGATATTAGTAGGTGTAGATCTGGCATTTAAGACTGCTATTTTACATGCACGTGTCTACTCTGTATGTAATGCTAGGTTTCAACAAAAGCAGAAAAGAGACAAAAAGGAAGGGACAAAATAAGGACACAAAGAGAATTAAATTTAAGATGAGAGAAGGCATATTTGTGACATCTGTCAAATAGGTTGGAATGCAGTCTAAAAGGAGGGGGAAGAAGGTCAATGAACCTGTCCACAATCGATCGAGATCCTCTTACGCAGCACACCTTATTTCAACACCCCATCAAGGAGCTTTACGAGGCATTTTGTTCTTACATATATCTTTATACTTGCACTTCTGGCATGAAGAGGACACTTTGGCCGAGTGGTTAAGGCGTTAGACTTGAAATCTAATGGGTTCGCCCGCCTGGGTTCAAATCCCAGAGGTGTCGTCTTTCCTTTTTTTTTCCTCCCCATATTGCGCAGCAGATAAAAAAAGGACAGTGATTCAGATGGATTCGACATCTTCTGCCTGGCCTGGCTGGCTTCTTGCGATAACTACAGATGGGTTCTTCCTTGGATGTACCTCTCGTATCTTTCTGACCCTTGTAGGCTGTGATGAGGTCTACAGTCCTGGCGTTTATCTTCTCCTAGATCAAGATCCAACTTGAAGGGTCATACGTGACAGTGTTCTTGTCGAAATGGTAATGGGTAAGGTAGGTACTTTAAAGACTCCGTACTCTCTGGCATCAAGGCATAGCGTGCCTGCTTAGGAGAAGTGTCTGGTTGAGGCTTGGCACTGCTTTGTGCGGTCTATACTAATTACTTCAGATCTGCCTCCGCTACAAATCGCCCATGCTGGGCTGCATTGGTTGTATGGATGATTCGATGAAGGCTGCAGATATGCAGCCAGCTCCCAACATGCATCCTGTCTACACAAGACATTGATCATCTAATGAGGGGGGTCAACTTCAATAAGTTTACAAAGCTGTAAGATTAGTAGCTATTATCAGAGGAATAAGTCATTCTAATCATATAGCTAATATGATTCATCTGCACTGTTCAACTGCCTCTCAGAAGAGAGCGCTTTCTCGGTGCGAAAGCAACGGACATAGTGCAGCTTCATTGATGCTTTAACAAGCACGCGGTACTCAGAATACTACTTGTCGATCACTTCTGAACAGAATCTCAAGCTCCGCCAGGATCAAGGGCAATGCAGAGCTCCAGTGAGTGTGTCCCCAACTGCACTCAATCCCCGCACTCTTGAGGATAGCTAATGCCCAGGAGAGATCGAGCTCATGCTGGTGCTCGGCAACGCCCCAAGGGCCGAGATTCATCGTTTGTCGTGCTTGATTGAATGGAGGAGAGTTTTGAGAAAAATATCAGAGCCAACATCCTGCACTGCAACTAATATAGGATGCAGCACGACTCTTCTGCCTGCTCCAGAATGTGCATGAGATGAGGTAAGTAGTATGAACGACAGAAACGCAGCTCCTTTAGGGGAAGTAGGTGTCAAAATGGATACTTTGTATTCTTTCCTTTTCAATGAACTCTTTGATGATCTGATCATCCAGTGAATATGGTAGTTTGTCTGATTATGGAGAAGCTCCAAATAATCTTCAACTGACTTTTAGGATAGATGTCTCGGATTGACAGGAACTATGAAGTCTTGCTCATTGATCTCACCCAGTCACTGTGAGTACTGGTTGGGAGGCCAGAAGCTCCTCAGAGTGATCATCTCATAGAAGGACATTCAGAAGGTCGGTAGATAACAGGGTCCTGCTGAAGGACGATCCCGGGTGCTACTTTCACCATCACCCCGAGGTACTCCATACCACCTAATCACCTCACCTCACCTGCAGATGGCAATACTACTCAATAATATTAACAAATGAAGTTGTCAACTACTACTGTATTTTCCATCTGAACCCTTATCCAATTGCCTTATCATTAGATCATCCGTGAAGCTCCATTCGACTTAGCCATGCACAAACACTCAAAGTAACGCAGAGAGAAAAGAAAAAAAAGCGACACCTCTGGGATTTGAACCCAGGCGGGCGAACCCATTAGATTTCGAGTCTAACGCCTTAACCACTCGGCCAAAGTGTCTCGTTCATAATCAGTCAGCGACATTCTTGTAACATAATCCATTTTCGAACCGGACATATCATCGAACCGGACATTCCTGAGAACCCGAACCCCCTTAATA